>JBBIGA010083440.1:0-11556 GCA_037576975.1 Alestes dentex | reverse complement strand
CTGCATGGAGCTACAGAATTATTTCCCACTTCTGGGTAACCTCACCATTTTTAAACCTCTCGCAGTTCAGCACTGTCTTTTGTACCATTTCATGCTGTTCACTGGACTTAAACTGTTTGAATTTCTTGAAACACTGAAACACTATGGTGTTCTAAAATTTTTGACCGGTAGTATATATATATATATACACATTTGGCAGCTCCTGGCTGGATCACGGAGATCGATCAGAATCTGCTGAGAACAAAAGGCCGGCGTGTTTCATTAATTGCTCAAACTGACTGGCTGACGTTAGCAGGAATTTGAAGCAGACCTAGGCACGATGATGACCAAATCTCACCTGTTTCTGCTTGTGTGACGGACGTTCTAGAAACTTTCTTCGCCGCGTGACTGGCCATTTAATTGCTGTCTCTAATTAGAAATTCAATCTGTTCGGAAGGGCTCGCGCGGTTTGAGTCAGCAGGAGCCGAGCGACAATTAAGTTGGCACTTAGTCTGCATTGTGAAAGTCCTTAACGAGCCGCGCAGTGTTGTTTACGACTTAATGTGCGTTTTACTCGACAGGCTTCATAGAACTTTTTTAAGCAATTTAATCCCACTGCCTTAATCAGCTTTGTTTTGGTGGGATGCTTCTTTTTTGCCTTGATGTGCCAAAATGTTGTCTGTCCAGACTGTTTGCTACGATGGAGGTTCTCAGTTTCAGTCTTACGGACAGTGTTGTGTTTTTCCTCATTTTAACACACCTGTTGATTTTTAAGGCCTTAGTGGGCTGTGTCTGGTGTTTTAGAGCTCACATAAAAACATGAGAACATCTAAACCAGAGTCCCCAGTCCTGGGATGGAGAATCACTAGGATGCACAGCAGGACCTGATCTCTCAAGTCAAGTAGGTTTATTGTCATTTCAGCCATACACACAGTACACAGTGAAATGAAACAACTTTCCTACAGAACCATGGAGCAACACAAGAACAGAAACAGAAACACCTCAACATGACAAAATAGAGAGAGAGAGAGAGAGAGAGAGTGCAAGAAAAACACTGTATTCTAGCAGCAGAGATGTTAGGTCTGCAAAAATGCACAATGGACTTAAACAGCAATAAATTGTGGAAATAATGGCAGCAGCAGGGCATTTAATAAATAAAGGGTTTTTCCAGTGGCAGTTGAGGCGTAAGTTGGTCAGTCATGTTTAGCAAAAGAGAGGCAGATAGTAACTGCACTTTTAGTGTCTTGGCACAACCAGCTGACTGTCATACACCACCAGGGCCATGTGTGAGCGCTGGTGGCCGACCGCCCACTTTTGTTCATGTGGTGTGTCGTGGCCTGTTGGCAGTAATGGAACTCTTTTTTTGGCTGATCAAGCATGTTGTTTCATCACCGGTCAGGGGTGTAACAGTCTACACACCCAGGCTTCACAACAGGACAAAAACAGAAAAAAGCCAAATGTTTAATGCTAGATTTCTACATACATTGTCCCACAGGTCATAGTCTTCTGTAAGGCTGAGAAAAAAAAACATGGGCTGAGTCCTGTGTGTTAGAGCACAAATTTAACATGGGAACATCTTAAACGAAGTCCCCAGGTCTCCCTCAGGTCACATTCTTATGTAGGGTTGATTAAAAACAAAAGGCAACAGATTTCAATTGGCTACGAAAGCAAAATAAACAGAATAATAGAAAAATTAAAGTTGTGCATTTGGAGGAGTCAGGAGATTAAATAAAAAAAAGAGTTAAAACAATCCTTAAAACTTCAGCATGAATGGGCAGTGTTAAATCAAAATAGATGGATTTTGTGACATCACATAAACTGATTTGAAAACGGGCTGTTTTTGCAACTTTGTTTCCATATATGGACTGTGTGAGCGAAGCAGTGAACATTTGCATACTTTAAGCCTTTTTAATTCCAGAAAAGTGATGATACAGGCTAATTAATGCATTGAAAGGCATTAATATAGCAGTAAAATCACAATACTAATATTCTGTCCTTATCTTGCAGCCCCAGTGCTGCCCAAGGTGGGTTTAGCCTGGGCTGTATAACGCCCACTACAGGAAGCGTTGGGGGTGTTGTGGCCTCTGTTGCTCCGTTTTAGCCAGAAAGAATAAACTGATTGTTTCACAGGCGGAATTTTAATGATGGCGGTTGCAAATGCAGGGAGGTTTTTCAACACGCTGGTACAATGCAGCTTAATGCAGTGCTGAGAGATGGTGGTTCCCAGCAAGAACCTTCAAAATGTCACATTCATGAATAAAGATGAAAACTAAAGCAATGCATCTTCTCCCAGTTTGGATCAGTATGAAAATTGGTTGATCCGGCAGCCCTAGTGAGAGGAGAATGGTTTATTTCTCAGCACTTGGTCAGACTTGAGTTCCTGTTGGTCAGTTGGTCATGCCTCTCAGCCTGGCAGAAGCTTTTAACTGCCGGAGCTGTCTCTCACTGCAGCTTAAGCTCGGGAGTGTGGGCACTAGTTGAGTTACTGAGTGCCTGAAATTGCATTGGCGCAACAAACCCTCCAGCTCGCTCTGATCCCTTTGATTACGGTGTTCGTGTAATATGGAGCAGCCAAGGGAGCCGTGTTTCGACCAAACAAGCAAATCACACATAACTCATGTAAAATATACACCGTCTCTCTGCAGAGTCGAATGACATCGTTCGTTTGATGCTGCATTCCTTCCTGTGGAAAGTGATTCATCGAGGTGAGGCTGAAAGTGACACGCCGATATGTCAGTTTGCCGGGGAATGAAGGACACCCTGCGTTCAATTTGTCTCAGCGTGTGCCACCGGGACGCCTCCAGGTCATCTTTGATATGAGCAATGGTGGATCTCAAAGAGGAGTCATGGATTTCATTACAGTTTGTTCCAAATTTATTCTCCACCGGAATACATCACAGAAAGTGCCACAATGCCTAAAAAAAGGGAGATTTTGATGTATGTTCCAGAAGTCGCTGGCTGTCATCCCTGCATTATCATGAGGCTTGAATGAAAGAGCTGCTGTAGTTATAAAAGTCCCGCCAGCGCTCTGGATCGGCTGGATCCCCGCTGACAGCCAGCTTTTATCGTCACATCTTCCATCTTCCACAAAAGCTGTGGAAGTTAGTTGCGCAGCACTTCAGCCCAAAGCGTGGCGTGCGACATGCAGCCATCTTCACTTGCCTTAAGACATATCGGAGCTGGATTAGTTCTGATTGTAATGGAGATGATTAGCATAAAGGTTGATCATCCAGTATGAATCTGAAAAGTAGTTTTAAAATTGAACAGTAATAATTTTAAGTGATTTTAATCCAGTATGAATCTGCAGTGTGTGTAGTTTTATAAGATGACAGTAATACTTGGGAAGACAGTTTCATCCAGTATGAATCTGTGGTGTGCGTAGTTCTTATTGTTGAGTGATAATAATTGTTGAGTGATTGTAATCCAGCATGAATCTGCAGTGTAGTCTCCATAGCATGACAGCATGATAGTGATTTTTATAAAGTATGAGTCTGTAATGTGTATATGACGGTAATAGTTTTGGACTTGTATGCATCTAGTATGCATCTGCAGTTTGTGTAGTTTTTACAGTCTGACAGTCATTATTGTTGAGTTATTTTAATCCAATATGAATCTGCAGTGTAGTTTTTATAGGATAACAGTAATAATTCAAGGGCAAATTTCCAAAACTCACTCAGTCCATTTTTTGTGATTTTTTAGGTAACACTACTATTGGCATATTTTTACATGACCTCTTCATGTGCAATAGTATAACTGACCAAAACCCACTCAGTCCTTGCATAATACACAGTACAAGATTAGGAGAATTTCCAAAACTCCCTCAGTCCACTCGCACAGTCGCGAGCGGCACTTACTTACCCAGGACTCCCAGACAGTAGATCAGAAACAAAGATAAACTCTATGCTGTGTCATGTAGTAGGATATAAATAATATTAAACTTGTACATAATTTTGGGACATTGAATATCGATTTACTTAAAATTTGTTTTCATTAATAAAAATTTGCCCATACTAAAATGGGCAGGAGTCGCACTTTAGAAACAGACATTGAAAAATGACAACTGTAAAATGTCAATTAAAAAAAAAAAACATTTGAAAAAAACATTTCCTGTAAGAATTGCTTTCCAAAGTTTTTCTGAAAAAAATGCTTTTGGACTGAGTGAGTTTTGGATATTTCATTTGTGTGTTGATTTTAATCTAGTGTGAATCTGCAGTGTGTGCAGTTATAACAGTCTGACAGTGATAACTGAGTGAATGGTCCTCTGTAATTGGCTGAACCTGGACATCCCTCAGTAGCTGTAGTTCATTTGCAGTCCACACCGCACTCATGGAATAACACAGCCTGCTATTAGATGTGGCCACGCTCAGTTGTTTTTTGTGATTTGTTTTTGCGAAGGTGAGAACCTTTCCATCCAGGCTGTCTGTGAACATTTGGGAAAATGACAAAAACACTTTGTCCCACACCAAATTCCACACATTGCATTACACAACCAACTCCTGTTCAACTAATCCAGCTTCAGCAGAGCCTTACACAATTCAGGCTTCATGCATAGAGCAGACTGACAGTTTCACACTTGGAGAATGCCTGTTAATCTTAAAGTATAACTCTTTTAGTTGCATTTGACTTATTTTTGCATTTAATTTATTGCATTTAATGCGTAAACCAAGACTTGTTTAAAAAGACTTACCTTGAGCTGAGCACGCAGACTGCCTCTCTCACTGAATCTCAGAAGTTTGTTCTTTCATGGCAGGAGCTTGAATCGGTAGTTGCTTTCATGTTTGCAAAGAAAACACCAAGCTGCAATGCTTTGAGAACACATTTTTTCAGAGTTAAGCTGTTTTTTTCCTACCAGGCTTCAAACCAAGAATAGGATCGTGCAGAGGGAGATGAGAAATTGGAGCTTTAGCTGTGACATGTTCATCACACCTCTCCTGCTAATTATGAAGGCTGAGGCGAATATGCTGCTCTCAGTCTCTTTATACAGTAGTGTTTGATGAATATGAGTATGTGATATCAGGACCATTTGTCAATATGTACCGTATCTCTGCCGTTTCAGTGAAACCTCGTCCCCCAGAAAAGAAACTTTACATTAGAGGGAAAAACATTCCTGACCTTCAGTGTAAGTTAATGTAACCAGTCTTTACTCTGTGTGACTTTAGGATATCTCTGTTGGTCCATTTTTCATGCATTGAGCACCCGTGCGGGAATTTTGGACATGAATAATGAACTATACCCAAATTCAGCAGTGTATTATTATAGTAGCATTAAGACTGTGTTTATAGGGACATTTTAAAGGCCAATATCATAGGAAGGCTATGCTTTTTTGGATATAGTACGTTTTTGTTATAGTATGTTCAGAATGTACTAATATCACTCCCCAGTCCATCCAATGTAAATACAAAAAAGGAACATCCTGATTAGAATACACTGGTTTTTGTGATGTCACAAAAACCAATGCATTTGCCTATACCTACCCATTCAACATAAAGCAGCTTAGCTCCGCCCATTCACACTGAAGTTATAAAGGGTAATAAAGGGTGCTTTTAACGCTTAATATGACATTTTGACACAATGTAAACAGCAGCTGAGGCATAAAATAAAAAAAAAGACAATAATGGAGATACAAGGTTTTGTTCTGATGTTGTTAATACACAGGCAGTGCAGGGCCAGTGCACTTGAAGGCTTCTGTAATATCAAGTGCCCACCAAAACGGGAAAACTGAACATGAACTGAGTCTCCTCAGATGTCGGGAACATTAAGATTTGTGAGCCGGAGATACAGAGGCAGTCCTTATCCGTATATGGCAAATCCTGTCTTGGGGGAAATATGCAGGGTAGAGTAGAATGTCACTGAGAGTGGTAAAGGTCCCTGTCTGAAGATGGCATCCAGCCAGTATTCCACCACTCATTTCCCCCAGCGGTGTCTCCATGACTGCCAAATAGTGATGTAAGGCAAGGAGCATCCACACATAATCAAGGCATTGATGGGAGAGGCACTATTTGAACCCTTCACCATGGCTCCGAGCGCTTTTCAGAACTGAAGCACAGACACTAGACCTTTCCCTCAATTCCCCTTCGTGTCAGCACGACTTTTCATGCCATGACAGATCGCCATACTAGCAAGTAACACAAGACAACTCAGTAAGACTCATTTATTACTGTAGTCTGTATGTCATCCTACACATTAGCGCGCACTAATTGATTATTTCCAGTGTGAACCGCTGCTCTTCCGACGACGGATGATTGAAGGTAGAGTCTATTCCTTTGGCAGCGAAGTGTTTTAACAAACTAGAAATCCACCCCAGTCATCAAGTGGGAGGTAAGTGGTCATTCATCAAGATCCCCCACGTTATACAAAGCTGTAACCACAGAAAACCCTGATCAGTGACAATCCTAGACTCTAGGGGGCCCCAGGCAGAAAATATGATGTCCCTTATTTGAGTGGTTGGGGGGATTTGATAAAAACTCTTTGTTGGTTGGGGGTGGGGCGGTTGCAGACATTAGAGGCCCCTTTTCCAAAAGAGGGGCCCAAACATTTGCCTGTTTTGCCCATCCCAGTAGTGCACCCCTGATCCGGCATGCTTTGGATGCTTTGGATTCTTCTAAAGCCTAGATACTACGGGCATTCTATCTTACAGCTATCAACTTCGTGACAAAACCTCTCCATTTTTGTTGTTTTTTTGAGAACACCAGCTTTACAATGTATATAAAAGGAATTGTTACCGATTATAATAATAATATATAATAATAATATAGTTCTTTATTAAACACTATTTGATTTATTGTTTAAATGTATGTAATATTCTTTGTTAAGATATGCTTCAGCTTTGGCAAAACAAGATGCACCGCAAAAAACAACAACAAAAAAACCCCAGAAAATCTTGAAAAGAAATAACAGATCTTGTTTTATTTTAAGAACAACAGATGATTGTACGGTAAATAATCTAGTTCTTAGAAACTTTTTCTTGTTTTAGGACAGCTTAATATGAAAAATTCTCAGTATGTTGGCGGATGCTTTTACTTCATTGTAGTACCTCATTGTAATTTTGTATTTTACTTATTTTTTTTACAGTGACTTTTTGCAGAACGGTGCAAGACCTCATTACTGTTAAGAGGTCGCCAAGAGGTCGTCTATAGATGATGCACATTTAATACAGAATAACTGCAATTATATTGCATCACAGGCCAAATATCATGATAGTATCGTATTGTTGCCTTTTTAAAACCCCCAACCCCAGTGTGTGCTCGGACAGAATGTAAATCAGATGTAAATGTAATTCCTCGAGTAATTATGAACTTAACGATGTGATTACATTGTATAGAAAACCAACACCAATAACCTTTTGATTCCTTAGTGTTCAACTACCACTTAAACTTTGTCCACCGCTGACCGTGAGCGCTTCCCAGGATGCTCTGAGCTGCCAAGCGGGAACTTTTGAGATGAAAATGAGCCCCCGAGATGGTGCTAGCCAGTAGAGCAGCAAGCTGAGCTCAGCTGGGCCTCGCACATGGCTTTGCTGATGAATGGGGATCTGTGGAAGAAACAAGTGGATAGAATCCTTGACTGGCTGGATCTAATTAGCTCGTCAGTCTAGCCTTAAACTACACAATTATTCTCAGTTGATTGGCTTTCTCTTTAGCCCCAGCGCCCCCGATTTAGTGCCTCTGTACACGCCCAGCGGTGGCTAATGAGGCTTGGGCTTAGCAAAGTGGGTCAGGCCTCTGGATTGACCACTGTGATCCCTCACCTGCTCCAAAGTGCTGGGGGAAGTAGTCCTTTAAGGGAAGGCATGTGTGTCTGAGGGACACAGTGCCAATAACTAGAATAGATTATATATGGGAGAAAAACACCTATTCAGAGGATACTGAGGAAAATCATGATGTGGTATTTTAGTCAAGTCAACTCAAGTTTATTTATAGAGCCCATTATCATATTTAAAGGTGCTTTACAGGAGTGGAATAAAATGATTAAGCATAAAAATAGTAGCAAGGAAAAAAATAACAAAGTCATTTTTTGCAATAAATATTGTGATATTTGCAACTGACAAAATGAGTCATATCTTACCCTGATAAACCATACCCAAATGAAGCTATGTGTTATTGTAGCAATGTAAAGACTGTGTTTAGAGAGACAATTAAAGAAATACCCAATATTTCTTTGATTTCTTTGGAATAATAGTATTTGATATAGTATGTTACAATTTCTAAATGCACTAATGTCACTCCCCAGTGAATCCAGTCTAAATATGGAAAGCAAAAACATCCAGTTTAGAAAAGACCGCGTTGTGATGTTGTGAAAACCAGTGCACTGACAAATACCCTCCTATTAATCGTAGAACAGCTTAACCTCGCCCATTCACACTGGAGTTATAAAGGATGCTTTAGAAAAAGGCATGACACAGGGCAGCCAATCAGAACAACAACAAGAAAAGTTTATTTTAAAGGAATTGAAAATGCCAAAATAACTATAAAAATGACAAAAAAAGGTTTTAATGTGCTAGATCAATATCATGGCTAGGTCTGATATTCTTTCTGGGCCGAGGAAAGAGAGCAGATGGCTACACAAACAGAAATAGACGATTGGTGAAAAAGATGGAAATGAAGAAAGGAAAGAAAGAAGGAGGGAATGGAATCAGGAGACAGAGAGAGAGACAGAACAAGCACAGTATTAGACCCTCACCCTCGAAAGCTTAGTGAGGACTTGTTCCATGCAGATGTACAGTCCCTGCAGTTCATGAATGGCTGTTTGTGAAGCGGTGATTCTCCAAAACCCGGCCTTCTCCTCATGGGGTCATGAATGCAGGAACAGGAAGAACAAAGACATTTTTGTGAGAACACAACACACCAAGGCTGTCCACGATAAGCCAGAAAAGAGTAGAGTCTTAAAACCAAGTAGAGCCACTGTGGGATCAGTGGAAGCTCATATCTGGCCCTGGTCATGTCTCCAGTTTTTTAACTGTTTAAAAGGATCAGCCAATTATAAAATTAGTCAGTCAAGATCTTTGTGCAAGTTTTCATGTTGTGTAGAGCAAGAAAGTAAAAGCCAGTTTAATAACGATTAATTATTCATTTGGTAAAGGTGTTTCTGTTGTGGTTACTGTATCCCTTATTTGTTCTAATTATTTTTATAATAATTTCTTTTACTATGAATCATTCTGCAATTGCATATGAATTCACCATAAACATCTGTTCATTTCTAACTCCTGTCATTGTCAGAACTATATATGAAACGCTTGATTATTCAGTACAAATGTAACGATGCCCCCCCCCCCGGAAAAGTAGCATAGTAAGTAATTGTTCAGACAGTGGTAGCGTGTGAGAGAGGTTCCAGCAAATAGCCTCTGCAATGTGTTTGTAATTGCCTCAGATCAGCTAATGAAACAGAGGGAAGCAGTTTAGAGCTGTCCGATAAAATCTGGTCTAACCCTTAGAATTATTACATTTGTTTTCCTCTTCTGTTCAGAAGTCGTTGCATGACTAGATATTTAATTACACAGCAAATAATTAGATATAAGTGCCAAAGAATTGCTCGCAATTATTTATATTTGCAGTCTATTTACATCATCAGCAGGTTGCTAACAAATAACTCACGTATTAAATGTAATGAATGAAATATGTAATGACATTTACATCATGAATCAACAGGTGTGGGTTGGTCCACAGTTACTATTATATTATTGATAACATATTAATAATTGTTATTTTACTGAAAATGACTTTTTGCTCAAAAAGAGCAGAGGAATCAAACAGATTCCTCTGCTCCTTTTCTTTTTTCTTGAGGTGACAGCAGCTCCACGACAAAGAATCCATAATTAAATTCTTTGCCCACTTGTACAATAGAATTTTATCGATTTCATCAATTTGTTGTTGCAGCCCTACTTGCAAGGTTGTATTACACACACTCGCCGTAAAAATACCATTAGACTGTGACATTAAAATGCTAAACTGGGCTGCGGCCTAAATTATCTACATAATTATCTTCATTTCACTTTTTGAGGCTGTTGCTCTTTTACAATAGCTCAAAATTATCTTCAGATTAAACAAAAACAAAAGGTTTTCCATGAAATTTAGTCAGTACAGTAACAAGATTTTATTTTACATTTATTTTATCGCTGTGTCGTCAGTCCCTCGGTAATTTGCGAGCCTCTCTGTGTGGTCTCCCTGAAACTCATTATTGGCTCTGTGAGTCTGTCTCTTGGCGTGTGAGGTGACTGTAGGTTAACGCCGGGTGTCAGATCAAATTTACCATCATTAGCAAGTGAGATCTCCTCCCAGAGAGACTTACTAGACTTCTTCACCGCGCCTCTACAGATGAACTGAATTTCTCTCTGAGTGCGGCAGGCGTGTTGTTATCAGCCGCCGGAGCGGAGATGAGCTGTTGTGTAATACCCTCTCTCACCAAAAGCCCCTCGACGCTGTTGACAGAGACGCTAATGCTCTGGAGCTCCCATTAGTACAGCTAGAAGCAGGGATCTGCTAAATGGACTCCAAAAGGCTCGAAAACCATGAATTATGGATCAACTTAGTCAAGTCTCAAGTATTGTAGTGTTTTGAAGACATTTATCCCATCATGCTAAAAGGTTTGGAAACGCGGGAGATTTTATATGTACTTTGATGAAAAAAAAAACAAAAACAAAAACGAAAACGACATGCACAGGAGATTTCACGGCTCATTCCAACACAGTCCTTAGTAGTGGCTGCTAGTAGTGTCATTTGATCAGAATAATTTCTCACTCGTAGCTCACTGGAACAAGTGGAATCTGTACCTCATTTCTTTTTGTAGCGTGAAGGGAAGGCATTTTTATTATGATTCGAATTTGATGAACAGTTGGTGGGTCTATTGCTTTGTGTAAAGAAGAGCCGCCTTTTAGGTTTTGCCATGTTTTTGTGATTTGTTGATATCAAATAAATGGAAAACAGAAACTAAGACTACCTGTGTATTCGATTACATGTTAATCTAATAAGTCTCTATTCTCAGGGGCCCAGATGTGATCTTGAGAATGCACATCTGGGGACAACTTCAACTTCTGGTGCTTTAATTGCAGTGAAATCTTGTGTGCGCCTCTTTAAAAACCCATTCCAGAAGTCCTCTAGTTCGGATGCCTGGAGTGGATTAATAAAACGAGTAGAATAAATTCACTTTGGAAAAGCTATAGTCTTATTTTCAGTTTTGAGGGGACTTTTCAGTTCTGCTTATGATACAGTGATAGTTATCACCCCTCAGTGTTAATGAGCTCAGCATCGCCCTGTACCTGCAGCTTCAAATTCACACGGTCCTGAAATTTCATACTCAGTTTATTCTCATCTTAATAAGTCTGTATTCCCAGCCACATTTCATCCACATTTGTTCATGCTTGCCCTCATACATGTTTTCTCACTAAAGGCGCTTTCCCTGCCGGAACCATTTTAGGACTTTTGAAAAGCATTTGTCCCCCCCCCCCCACTTTTTGTTTCCTGAACAACGACCAAGACTTTGCATGCGCGCAACCCCCCCCCCTTTCCACACCGGACAACGACCAAAACTTTGCACAACCCCCCCATTCAAACCCCCCCTCTCCCAGTGTAGACAGATGTGTCC
>JBBIGA010083410.1:0-11557 GCA_037576975.1 Alestes dentex | reverse complement strand
GCGTTAGCCATGTTAGCTAGCGTTAGCCATGTTAGCTAGCGTTAGCCATGTTAGCTAGTGTTAGCCATGTTAGCTAGTGGTGCCGTTTCAGATGCCTTCCAGAACGCCGGTACTGTTACTGTACTTTAACACCGAATTGCAGGTTGTGCAGGTCATTTTCAGATTCCACTCGCGCCAACGTTACCGCCCTTTTTATGAAGAGACTATAATAATTGGCCAAGTCAAGGAACGCGTGTCAGCGTAACCCAGTCAGAGGCAGAGATTGCATTGTGTATACAAATGCGCGCACAGAGAGAGGAAAGAACACACGACTTCTCTCAGAGGTCGTTGACTTGTGCCTTCTGTTAATGCCCTATTGTATAAAAATGCTAATATCGCCAAAAATGGCGGAGGTATTGAAATATGACTCTAAACCTGTGAGTTTTTGATATATATGCTGGCTAAAAATAACAATTGAGCTGAGTTGGTGTACTCTTAAGCCCTATTCCATCTATACAAATTTTTCCTGTAGACATGCTTAAGTTTAACATGAGGCTTTCTGCACCAACCTATGTTTTTTGATCAGTGAAATCGGTAAATTATTATTGATTTGCAACTTATTTATTCTTACATTTTAGTACACTCGTTGAAAATTGTGGTAAATTAGCACTAGATACAAAAATCAGCCCAAGCCTTACCCGAGGGCACGTGTTACTGTATATGTGGCCATGTTTTACTTTGCTTTTTTGCACTCTTACTCAGTAACTGGTCAAAGTTGACTTTATTTTTGTGTCTGTTATCATGAATTTAAAGATGGCTTGAATGTCGGAATTTTAACATGCAGCCTCTTATTTGTAATAGTTTGGATTAAACTGGAAGTAGTCTTTTCAGCTGTAAGAAAACTCATGGTTTAATTGGTTAATGTTTTTGTCTGGGTCTTTTGAAGCGCAAGTAGAGTCTGCGCCAAGTTTCGTCGCTTGTGCTATAACTAACTTGACAAGCATGCAACGTTATAATTTGTTGCACATAACGTTCAGTGTTGCATTGTTTGCAGGGCTTCTGTGTGAAGGTCTTTGAATAGGAGGGGTATTGAGTCATCCGGGGTCTGTGGAAACATTTCTCGTCTCTGCCGTGGCCCCGTTTTGGTGGAATGCTCTTCAATAGTAACCACCATTCAGTTCTTGTGCGTGTTTGCCCTTCCTCTGCCTGCTCTCATTGTCAGCTTGTCAGGACTCTGTTTTATTTGTTTTCTGCTTGAATCCAATTATCTGTCGCCATCATAGTTTTTTCCTTTAGAATGTTTTCCATCTCTCAGCCAGACTTCAGCATCTGATTGTAGTTTATTAATATCTCTCTTTGTGCCAGTTTGAGTTTGTCCTATGAAAAAAGCCTGAGTGTGTTTTTATCTTGAGAAAACAACGGTTCTTGCTTTTAAACTGTTTTGAAATTTGTACTTGTATAACCTAGGAGCACCCTGATCTTTGAGCTTTGACACATAATGTACTGTTATCTTCAACTGTGTTACGTCACATTGCATTAATAGGAATAGAGCCATCTTCTGGCAGCCTTTCGGAGTAGGCGGATTGTGAGGCACTTTTGGCTAGGCGTGTTTGTGTTTGTGTGTGTGTGTGTGTGTGTGTGTGTGTGTATTAAGTAGCAGTGTTGTCTAGGTAGTCAGTTATAGAGGACTGAGCTTTACTGATATGAAAATACTTGAACTAATACTGAAAGTGTGGATTATAATACAACAGTGTGAGTGTGTATGTGTGCCTAAGAACTCCTGCCATTTTGCTATACTTGCTATTATCACTTTTGAAAACAAAAAGTATTCAACTATTCCAGCGAGGTTTTTTTCTTTCTAAGCAGCTCTGCCCCCCAAGGTCATCTCCACAACCTCCTAGCACATCCAGTACTGAAATAAAGCATATGATATTGCAGAAAGTTCATTAAATAGCAGTATTTCTTGTGGAAATATTCTCTTTGTAAGTAATCTTTTTTTTTTTTTTTTTGCTAACGAAGTACTGGTATTTATTCACACCAACCCAACTCCATGTTTAATCGTGCTCATAGTGTAGAAGATGTACTTTACTTACCCTTGACTTTGTATGATTTTACACGGAAGGTTTTACACTGAATCATTCCATAAATGTTTCCTGTATCTGAATTCTAGTGGAAGAACATGTCAGGAATCTTATTATTATTCATGTGTTTACTGTGGTTCTGTTGGGAACAGGGCCGACATGTCAGTACAGGCGAACAAGGCAGTTGCCGAGGGCGACTCGACGCCATTGGATCACAGTGCTGCCAGTCGCCACTGAATTTGTGATGCAGAATCGCAGAGCCACATTTTTAAACATGGAGAGAGACGTGACTCACCACCCCCCCGCCCCACCGATCAGCTACCTCTTATGTCGCCACACCCCAACCCCCCACCCCCCCCACCCCGACAACTCCTTCTGAATGCTTTGTCTTGACTGTGCGTACCTATCCGTTCATTTATTTGCATTGTGTTTCATACTGCTGTATTCATTTAGCCTGCAAAGTACAAACACCGTAAGAAAAGGTCCATTTATAATGTAACTGTATTTGTTACCTGACATTTAAATGGTAATAATAAACGGCCAGTATCTTGTAAAACAGGCCCAAAAAATGTCAGTCGGCCAGTTTGACTGTAAAAAAAAAATCTATATATTACACGCTAAAAAATTAGGATCGGTCCATCCCTTTTATGGAAGATTTTTACACAAGTCTTTTTTTTTTTTTATTCACAAGCCCATTGGCTATAAAGTATTTCAGCCAGTAGAATGAGTTCAGTTTCTCTTATTTACTGCTGTCACGCTGTCTTGTCCTTCTCATAGTTTGCTGTTTAAAATTTAACGGCGTGAATCATTACCCCATTACAACCCGAAGATTGACTAACATGTAGTGAGGTCCAGCCTCCCCAGGGTCTTTTAACTAAACACAGCCTGCAAGTTAAATATGATGTATTTGTCTGCCATTTGAAGTGTAACTGCATTACACACTAGTCGGTTCAACATTTATTCTCTGTAACTCATATTGATTCACGATGTGCTTAGCTAGCTTTAGAACTGGCATTAGCACTTAAATAAATAAAAAGGCAGATTTTCTCCATCATTGCATTCCAATAAACAGGATCCCTCTTTCTCTTTCTCTCAGTAGAAGTAGATTTCTCTTTTTAGTCTGCATGAGGGTAGTATGGCAATTCAGACTTCTTTTTTTTTTTTTTTTTAATATTCATTTTTTTGTGAACATGCATATTTATGGAATACCTGCGCAAGTATGATGCAGATGGTGAAAAGAAAAGAGGAGCAGTAATCCTCAGCTACACACATCTTTTGCCCTGAGCTCAGACCATTCTGCTGCACACACCCACACCAGCTGCTGGTGAGAGCTTAACTCTCTAGATCTCAGCATGGCAGCCTACAGCAGCTATTTGCTTTCGCCCTGCAGACATATACACCAATCCATCACTACAGTAAAACCCCCGACCTAACATAACGTAGGTCCCCATCGTGCTGCAGAAACAGTTCTGACCCATAAAGGCATGGATTCCGCAAGAACACTGTAGGTAGATACTGACCACTTCACACCAGGAGCCCTCCACAAGACCTGCCGTTTTGTAGATGCTCTGACCCAATCGTCATCAGTGTTTAGCCCTTGGCAGAGTCGCTTACGGCCTTATTCTTGCCAATGTTTCCTGCTTCAAACACGTCAGCTTCACCTGCTGCCCTCCCCTTGACAGGTGTCATTGTTATTCATTTCACCTGTCAGTGGTTTGTTATTTCTGACAGGTGTAGAATCCAATGGACAGTCTCACAGTTTTTCCTGCTCCATGTTATAATTGTTCTTTATTTCTTAATTTCTCTTGAATAATTTTTTTTCTGGGGAATGCATTGTCGAGAATGAGTCACTAGTCATGGCTACACTAAAGCAGTGGAGATTTCGCTCAAGCGAATTTCTGGTTTTGGTACGTTCATTGTTAGTCATTTCAGAAGCGTTTCAGATGTACGTGCTCTCTGGTTGTATATTAAGAGCCCTTGGGGGTGGAAGTGTTTGTTGCGAGTGCCATCTCACGATGCCGCCTATGAATTCTGCCAAGACATGGCAGGACATCCATTGACTCATACAGTGTGCGGCCTGATCTTTTTCCTGTCTCCTGCACACCGTCCTGCTCTGCTTCCTGTCCCTTGAATTTGGAGTCCTTCCAGTCTACGGCCAGTTTCAGTTTTGTTACGCTGCTTTTGCCATATTATGTTGTTATTTATTCATTTATTTTTACTTTTTGCAGAATTGCCCTGTGGGAGAGATTTTGTCTTGGTGTCTTTATTTTGACATTTACTGAGAGACCGTTGCCATGATGAGTTACAGTCCAGGATGTGAGGCAGTGGCTTAATACACACAGACTGAGACCTATTTTGGTCAGTCAGATGTCTGCACTCATGTTACAGGTAGAGCTGTAATGTAATCGATCCAGCGCCTAGTCTGACGTAGTGGAGTATTGGTGATCCTGTCTGAGCGACTCTCTCTGTGAATTGAGAATACCAAGCACGTTTAAAAGTTACCATGCATTTATATTATGCTGGCATGGCAACACACTGCAGTAACAGCAGCTGATCCTTCATTTTCTATGGCATCAAGCGGCGTATAGTGAGACAGCCGTGTTGAATTTTCAGTGGAATTTACAAATTCATGTGGCCAGTTCATCTGTGATCAGATGGCCAGTGATGTTTGTTTTATAATGGTTTATAACTTCAGCCAATATATTTAACCTCTGCTATTGTCCCTTAAGTGATCGAAATAGAATGGAAAGACCTTGTTTTGTATGTGACTATTGTTAACTACAAGTGTACATCACTTGCAATTGACCTAACTTTAGCTGGATTTTGTAGAATGTATACAGGTCTGTGCTGAACCTGGATGTACAGATATAAAAATGACCTAACCTTTAATTACAGTTTGAAGTTGTTAAATATAGTAAACCAGCTGTGTTCTGAATGGCTTTTTAAATTAGCAGTGTGTTTAAAATGCACAATGAAAAACACAGTGGACAGTGAAGGTGCTCCAACATAAAGCATTGAACTTAATAATACATTTACTTTACCATCAGTAAATAAAACATGGCATATAGGTAACTTTTTTTTTTTTTTTAAAGTAGTCTGACTGCAGCCAGTCTGTGATTGTAAATGACCACGTGTTTGTGGGATCCTGTTTTTCGCCTCCTCCAATCAGAGTGGAATGTGAGGTTTCAACTTTGTGATGATAGTTTGTTATAAGTTGCGTGTTTTATCATAGAAAAGCACCAATAAAGGCTGCGTGCAGACTAAGTTGAGCTCGGTCACAGAGCTAAGTAAAGGACTGAGTTTTTGGAGCTACTGCCCCATCTGAACTTGAGGAGGATCACATGGAAGGGAAGGTGCAACATCTACCTCCAAAACACAACAGACAGGTGTGAGGCTCTTAATTCCTTTTTTTAACATCGACTTCACTAGAGACCAGAAGTACTCTTAAGTATCACTATACTTTCATATTTGGATGATTCATCAAACTTGTGCCTTCCTATCACCCTCTTATCCTAAGGTTGTGCAGTTTCTTTGCCCTAAACTAAACCAGCTGTAATTTTACTTTTTTCACACATTCCATATAGTAACGATCACTGTCTTTTTATTTATTTATTTATTTATTTATTTTATGAAACGTTTAGACTAGAAACTTTGTGACTTAAAAAATTAAGTATTCGGATTGAAATTGGGTATTCTGATTATGCAGGCCTGCAGTTTATCAAACCACTGAATACTGGCACATGTCTAGCTGGACCAGTGTATGCACAGTTAGTCATCAGTAGGATCCTGGCTCATTATCTGTTCTCTCTATACGCTGCTGTTAAACACTGTTCATCTGTAATTCAGGAATCACGAGCCCAGGTCCACTCTTCCACCCTGAAGATTTCTGCCTCTGACTGAGGGTTGCTTTTGGCTTCAGCGATTTCGCAGGTTGCACCTTACGGCTGGCTGAGCGCATCCTCTCTCAGGAGCGGTGAGTCACACGTGAGGGCGCCGAAAAGAGCCGTCTCAGCACAGTTCCAGCCTGCCCCAAGTGCACACTTCCAGAGGTCATCTGCTATTTAAAAAAAAGATGTAAACTGATTGCAAATCTCTTTCACTATAGAGCGCACACACACACACACACAGGCACCTGCTCAAACATGCACATTAACAGTGGCATCCTGTGGCGCACCTGATAGACACATGGTAATGAGTGTGTAATGTTGAATGTGCTTTGGCCCAGTTTCCTGCTCTTTTTGTGGTGCGGTACAGCTGAGAGTAGGCAGTACTGGCAGCAGGCAGTGTTTCTGATTTTCATAGGAATTGCTCAGATCATTCCAGCCTCTTTCATGCCCATCCTTAGATGATATGCTTTTCAAAAACCTAACCAGAACCATCGTCCGAACACTGAAACATCTACAAATGATATATTAGAGGTGTTTATTTATTTATTTATTTTTTTAAATCCAGGGTTGATTCTGATATTGATGATGAGTGATTTAATGAAACATAACTGAAACATTTGCAGTAATCTCTCATTCAAAATTTAAAATAAGACAAACTCCAACACAAAGCGTTTTAATGTTTGTGGCTTCACTAAGAGTATGATAATCCCTGTTAAGCGACATGGAAGAAAAAACAAAAGTTTATCGATTTGTTTTCTAGTCAGCTAGATAAATTATGGATCAACAAAGAAATGTATTGATGTTCGCTCTTGCATTTAGCTGAACTCTGTGTGACCCAATAAAAGTTTCTATTGTTATGACCATTGGCTGCCTATAACATGTAAGAACAGTCCTGGATGAGTAATGTTATGTTCGCAGTATGGCAGTTATAATATGGTAGTTGCCCTGTTACCAACATTACTCAAACATGTAGCCATCGATGTGTAAATAAACCTTATTATAGAATGGAATTTCACAGCTACAATTTGTAGAGCTGGCCCAAAAAATGCCATTGTTTGTTGCGTTGGTGATTGTCTCTATATTCAGTGTTGTGATTATTTGTCACCTATTAGACCAACAGTCTTCCTGCCATTTTCGTTAGCTAAAGGCTTAGTTATCACCATCATTTTAAATAGAACATTGTATCATAAAACTTGGCATTTACTCTTAAGGATGTGATGTCGCACACAGGTAATTTTAGAAAGAGCCCAACTAACCCCACCCCACCCTCTATGAATTCGCAACTCCCTGCTTTTCTCTGAAAGACTGAAGCAACATAATGTAAGAGCTTAGAGACACAGATAAACTGAAATAGCAGCAGAGCTAATTGCTGCATCTATATAATTTAGTATAAAACTTATAAAAAGCTTGCAGAGTCACTCGCTTGCCAGAGTTATTGATTGCAGTCATAATTTATAAAGCTACAATTGGCTTCTTATTATTGATTCGGCTATGAATAGTACAACATTTTTGTTCTGACTGCTGCATTTCAGGTGGAATGGAGGAATTTGATGAAACATGATGGCAACAAACCTGGGGCTCTGAGTTTGCCAAGAAAGAGAGACTTCATTTCCTCACTGATAACGAAAGTATATTGGTGAACAAAGATTTTAAAAGATTCATGCTGTAAAATCTAAGGAAGTAGTCAGACCTGGTCTCCTTGTCTGAATTAACATTAACTCTCAGTGTGGTGATGTTTCTCCGTGCCAGTTGTAGAAACTGTGTATTTTGTGACTTCAGCGAAGAGTTTTGTGATGTTGATTGCAACTTCAGCGATATCTTCTGTGTAATCTTCAAAACACAGCTCTAGTGAACTTCCAGCATCCGGTGAACTTCCTCTGTGGCACAGTAGCCTTCAGCGTTGCTGAGCCGTTACTCGTGATGTGTGAGCAGTCAGACAGTCCTGTGGGTTGGACTATACTGCAGACAGAGAGAGATGGCTGCATCAAAGCCATAGCAGCACATTTTTAAACTAACTTATTTTGTCAGCTATCAGAAACAAAACCAGACCAATAAATAATACTGAACACCAGCCCTCTGCCAAGCCAATTATAGGTTGACCCTGAAACTGTATGTGGTATTAGTGTCCAGAACATTGAAGCCCTGCATTTCTGATCTTTCCTCTCTTCTGTCTCTGGGTAGTGGGAGTACCAAGTGCCTCTAGAGTGGATGTTTCATCATGCATGGAATAGATTTCTCTCCTGTACCAGAACTGTGAGAATAAATTAAAACCTAGGTAGCTCTGCTACAAGTACAAAGGCATTTACTACTGGATTTCCCGCAGTTTCCTGTGGCTGGGTTGTCACCATAATTAATTAATTGTGTGTGTGCTTCCCTTTTACTTGTTTTTGAGAAGATGCATTTCACAGATCTCTCAGTTTCATCGTAATTTACTCTTGTACAAATAGTCATGTGTGTGTTTTGTAGAAATATATTAACTAAAAAATATACCTCCATCTTTACAATTCCTGTGTTAAAGTGAGGACCACAACATCTATAATGAAAATATAAATTTTCTTTCTCTCTTCTGATTTTGTGTATGTAATGCTGATAATGCTAAAATGGCTATGTATGCTAATAAGAGGGTAAAATTCACCTTTCTTGTACTTTTTTTTTTTTTTTTTTTTTTCGTTCATGTTCAGTAAAGTCATTTAACGTCATTAAATCCATGTGAGATTGCTCTGTAAGTGGCTGGGCAGCTTGTATAGGAGGTCACTGCACTCAGTCTATAGGGTGCAGGAATACAATAAGTTGACTAAAAGCAATAAAAGAAAAAAGTCTATACTGGATAAGAAGTGTGTGTATCCAATATTCTCCGAGGTCTCGGAGGGATTTGCAGCTGACAACTCATATGAAGCCGAGCTGGTAAAACTTTGCTTAGCTTGTGGGGGTGTGCTGGTGATATTGGAGTTGTGATGAGAGGCCCAGTCTCACTTGGGGCCCCTCTGGCGCCTGTGTGGGAATTTGCGTTAGCATTCCTTCACAGTGCCCCACTGTGTGACGCAGACTGAGTGAGAGCTGCTTTTGCGCCGGGACACTGAAGAACCGAATGCAGGACAGGCTTCCATTAGCTCTGGGATCTCTGTGGGGGTGGGGTGGGGGGGTTAGGGGAGTGGTTTGTGAGAGGAACCCCACAGGGACTTACTGGCATGCTGAATTTCAACGTTAACTCAGTGTGGGCTGAGGTAGACCAGATTTCCCACTGTCCCTGTTTTATGTCTTGAGGAATAACAACAGTGACAGTGACAGATAACAGAAATCCCAGGCTGGAGTCCTTTTTTCTCCATATTATTGGTTGTATAATGCCACAGACTGCTGGTGGTAAAGGTGCCGAACTTGATCCTGAACATTTGAATAAACACATGCAAAAGTGGAAACAGGAAATCCTCTCCATCTTTCTGGCACGCTGTAGGGAGATAAGTGGAGCAAATCTGGCCTCCGGATTCAAAACAACGAATCAAAACAGCAGAGCACAGGCAGCACTTCTCTGTAAAATGTTCATGCATTCTTGGCAGGATGGTTTTAAAAACAGGTGTCTTTCAGGAAAAGAGAACATGCGTTGCATCCACTTCTTTAAGATGCATTCAGTAGCGCTTTCCGCCTGCCTGTTTACTCCCACTTTCACTCAGTGGAAAATTCTCTTCAAGCTCAGTTCGTCAAGGGAGAATGCTGTACAGTGTTTTGCGGAGTTCAGTAAGGATGTAATGAGGCACTCAGGCCATGATCTGATTTGTGACTCTTGGTTTATAATATTTGGTTGACAGATAAATTAAGAAATCCACTAATGATACTGTATACTGATGGTGGCCTAGTGGTTAGGGCATTGTCGGAAGGTTGTGGGTTCAAATCCCAACACACCACTGAGTTACCCTTGAGCAAGGTACCGTTCCCACACAGAGCTCCCCGGGCACCCTTGTTGGTGACAGCCCACTGCTTCACTTGGTGAGTGGGTTGAATGCAAAGAAAGTATTTCATGTTTTGGAATAAAAGTTGTCACTGTGTGCTGTGTTCACACATGAATATAAGGGGCCACTTTACTTTACTTTACTGGGAGGAAAGAGGAATGTGGTGGAAATTTGTCACATGTGACCACAGCACAAGGTTGTTCTCAGCATTTAACCCATTCACCAAGCAGTGAGCAGCAGCCCAGGGAGCAGTGTGTAGGGATGGTACTTTGCTCAATGGTACCTCAGTGGTGCCACTAGCAGTCCTGGGATTCAAACCCACAACCCTCTGATCGCAGGGACATCTCCCTAACCACTAGACCACCGACTGCCCCTTGTGCTTGACTGGATTGTTGCTGGTTGTTTGCAGACTGGTGGTTGAACAATACATTTGCACCATGTATCACATTTAAATTAATGCTTACTCTGTATTTGCAACACGTGTTTTGACGGTTTTTGTCTATATCCCACTATTATAGATATTGGGGTTTTTTGAGAAACCCATATGAGAAATCACTGGTCACAAAAACAGAATTTTTAATGCTTTCAAATGAATCAAGTCAGAAAGTTATTTAAAGTAAACTGGTTCATTTATTATCAAGAAATCACTAGTTGCAGCCCTCGTTTGCTGAAAGCCCATTAGCAAGCAAGCCAGACGCATTTTAAAAGGCAGCTCATTCTGCATGAATGTAGATCCGTGTCTAGACACGGTAGGGTAAACTGGGAAATCTCTCCAAGGGAGGGTTGTGATTCACTTGTTGTTTATGCAGCTATGCTCAGTTTAAATTGGTGTCTCCAGCCACAGAGAGTTCTCTCACCATCCCACATTTGTCCCACCGTGCTGTTCTGGAACTCCAAAAACATGTGCAGCAGCTCCATCTTTTTTTCTGATCACTAACTCATGAAGCTGTAAACGTGTGTTTGTTTCCACTTGTCATGTCCTTGCTCTTTCTCTTACTTATTCCCATCCTCAGTCTGTGTCCACTGGTTTCTTTAGAGCAAAAGGGCAAAAGGCCCCTAAAAATGAACCGAGGAGGAGTTTGGATGAGATGTCCCTCTCCGTGACTGCCCTCCTGCATCATGCTAATCTTAAGTGTATTGCCGGAGCACACTGGCGTCTCTTTGAGGCTCTTTCATCACAAGCTGTTGTAACATCTGTTGAATAACTGCAGTAAATCTGTCTCCATGTGCCATGAAAGAGCCTTGAGCTGAAGAGGGGAAATGGAGAGGGAGAGAAAGAGCTGAAGGCAACGCTGGGCTGAAGGCATGTGTGTGTGTCTGTCTGTCTGTAGGTTTGTTCTTCAGAGAATTATTAAAGGAAAAATAGCTTGATTTGGGGTCTCTATCTGTCCTCAGGGTTGACATGCCTCTGTGCTTCATGCAGATACAACGCCAGAAAAAACTAAGAGACCGCTGCAAAAATGTTGTTTATCTTTTTTTTTTTTTTTTTTATCTTTATCTTTTATAGGTGCGGGTATTGAAATGAACAGCTTTGCCTTAGTTTTTAAGAACTGCTGACAATATTTCTCCTAATTTCCAAGTAAAAAATGTTGTTCTTTAAAGCATCATTTTAAAGGAAATGACAAAACATCAAAATAAGAGAAATGATGCAGCGTTTACAGAACTT
>JBBIGA010083369.1:0-11558 GCA_037576975.1 Alestes dentex | reverse complement strand
ACACACACACAGACACACACACAGACACACACACAGACACACACACAGACACACACACAGACACACACACACACACAGACACACACACAGTCGGTTTTTGAAGTTAATGTGTTGGAAGCAGGAAAAATGAGAGCCTGCAAATATCTGAGTGAGTTTGACAAAGATCAAATAACAGGGGGTCTTGTGGGGGTGTGCCTGGTATTCAGTACTTACGAAAAGTGGTCTACAAAAGAACTAGTGAACCAGCAACACGGTCATGGGCACCCAAGGCTCACTGATGTGTGAGAGGATTGAAGGTGAGTGTGTCTGGCATCACAGACTGTTGAAAAAGTTCATGCTAGCTCTAATAAAAAGGTGTCAGTGCATGTTGTGTATGGGGCTGTGTAGCCTCTGACTGGTCAGAGTGCACATGAACATCAAAACTGGACCATGGAGCAATGGGGGGGAAAGGGGGCACCCAGGTGTGTATCTAACCTGGGAAAGGGTATACTACGGGAAGAACTATGGACTCCAAATTCACAGAGTATCTGTGGGATGTGCTGGACAAACTAGTATGATCCAAGGAGGCCCCACTTTGCAACTTATGGGACTTAAGGGATCAGCTGCTAAAGTCTATATGCCAAACTGCAAACATAGTCTTTGGGCCTATCCCAATATTAGGCAGGTGGTTTTAGTGTTATGGCTGATTAGTTTTACACACCCACCCACACACAAACACACACAAATTATGCAATCACCACACTTTGGGGAGGATGTGTACCCAGCTTTCACAAATGAGCGGCACAAAATAACTTTTGCTTAATATTCGAACACTGATTTTACCAGAAAAAGTAGAAGAAAAACCTATGGAATAACTCACACCCAAATAGTAAACTGTGAATGTTTTTTGCCATATAAAAAGTCACTATAAGCTATTTTATTGAATCTGTAACTCACATTAGATATACAGAATTGACTTGCAGAATGCAGCATAAAGAAGCTTCTGGAAAGATCAGGTCCAGATCTGGGCCTACATTCAATGTGAATTATACACAAATCAGGGGCTACAAAGGAGTCTCTATGTGTGGACAGTCATTTTTATGACACAGTACTGCTCAGTACCTGCATTGTGACGAGTCGGTCATCCACCATCACTTCTTTTGTCAGAAAATCTGCTCCTATTGTGGCTTTGTACTGATTGCTAAACTTCTTGTTCACATACTGGTTCATCAGAGAAGTCTTTCCCACTCTGCGGAGATATGAGTAAACACATAGTTTCAAACAAACCACACACAAAAGAGGAACTGAAAACTCAGCAGAGTGTCTGCACCCGCAAAAAAAAAAACACTCTTTTTAAAAAGAGAATAACAATACGAGCAAAGCAAACCACACTCGAGCACTAAGCAAAATTAACATGGGTGATTTTTGATGGGTTAAGATACGTTTTTAGAGACAGTATTATGAGTGTAAGGGATGTAAACTGTCGAATCTGAATATACAATAAAAAGTCAACAAAAGCAGTACATTAAGGGCCTGAATGAACTGATCTGGGATCTTTTTTTCCCTAAACAAGCCACAAATGCTTTATGAATGCTGGTCCATTTCACAAGCCTATTAATAGATAGATAAATGGGAACTTCAGCAAATGATATGTGTGCTTATAGCTTATCCAAAACATGCTAATACAATAAGCTAAAGAAAGTGAATCTCTGTGTCACCACATGGCTAGGATCAAGCTTTCTCAATGGCTTTAAAACCTATGAACTTTTAACCATTTAAACACTGGGAATGTTACGAAGCTCTTGAGATTACTCCACACATTTGTAACAAAATTGTGTCTGTTTCAGAGCAAGACATTTGACTTCTGGCAGATTCTCTGTGTGTGCAAAGCCTGGAGGAGAATTCCAGCAAGGCTGCACTGAGGCTGCTATAAAGCATGGAGAAAAGTCAAGGTCTGAGGCTGTTTTTCTTACAGTGGTGTTGGTGAGCTTGTGTTCACTGATGGGTTCAGGAGCTCACAAGAGACTAAAGCCATTTCCGGATGCAAAAATGTTGTAAATCTGTAACGATCTGTAACACGCCAGCTGCCTTCTGAAACAATGCGTTGCCAGAAGGGAAATGGCAGTCTTGGTCTGTTAAATAGTAAACGTCCCCCGTTTTGGTATTTTCTGTACAACTGCTTTGTCACCACTCTATAACCATAATCATAATCAGACATTATGGTTATGCCAGTCAAGCACTTTGATTTTTTTGTGTGAAGAAAAAAAAAGGCCAAAGAACCGCAAGGTAGCTTCTTGTTTATACCTTAGATACAACTATATATGGCTTCCTGTCCAATATCTTTAGAGCAGTATGGCACAGCTTAGTGGTTTTCCTGTTTTGACTCATCATGACTTGATAAAGTGTGTTAGAACAAGCGAAAGAAAATTTGTGTTAGTGTGAAGTCGCACTGCAGGTACCCACCCAGAGTCTCCGAGGATGATCACTTTCAGTAGAACTTTCTTCCTCGATGTCATTGTGTCACAGCTAGGGAAACAGGAAAGATTACAGGATGAGCACAGGACCATTACGCCACAGGTCACAGAGGGGTCAAACATTCAGAAATTCTTAAAAAAGGATTAATAAGAAACATACAAATATTGGGCTGATTAAAGAAATGAATACAAGACACAAAAAAGGGTTTGGTTCAAATACAAGCAACTTGATTGGCCAGACGGCTTCAGAGCACAAACCAGGATTATAGTAGTTGCTCATATGACATACTTAGCCTGAAAAAAACACTTCCATTGGCCAACCACACACTACTTTGTTAAACAACCCCGTCCACAAATGTATTCTCTCATAATTACAGCTGCAAGACTGGACCACGCTGACAAGAAATCTCAACTTACTAAGTACACAGATTACTTTGGGTAAGGCTCGAGTTGACTGTCAATAGGAGGTTTAATTTAAAGTTAATTTAAAAAATTTACAATTTTATGAATCAGCATTAGAAAGAGGCTTACGTTACGACTGCACAGACACAGAGACACAAAGAACATCTAAAACTTATGTCTAAATAATCCAACAAAAACTCTGCAGATAACGCTATATGAAATACTCTATATAAAATACATTATACTATACACACAAATGCGAGGTATTAACACTATAGATAAATAAATTTACAGTTAAGTAAATTACTAGTAACACAAGCGGTGAGGATTGAGCATCCAACAAAAAAACTGCACAATATTGCACTTGGTAGACTATTGCAGATATCAGGTTATTGCACAGATTATTGTGTGGATGCATCTTAAAACTAAACCTTTAGTTTTAAGTCACCACTGAAGATGTGAATAATTTATATATTTTTGACAAAAAATGTCTTTTTAGACTGACTTTTTGCCAGTGGTATATAAAACTGTAAATCTTCCAATAGTAACTTGTAAAGAATGCATTTGTTGGGAGAAGTATGGCTGGATCAAATGGACTATCCTCTCTTTTTCTTGGTCTAGCTGCTGCCTGTACCTGACCAGGTGCAGATCATCAAACGAACACGTCCGCTGAACATAAACACCATTTTATACCACCTTTAAACCTAGAAAGCACAAGTTGAAGCTTGAGGTTCAATCTTTAATAGGCAGACTGGTTTCTAGTACGACCCCACCCCACCCCCCCAAAAAAAACAAACAAAAAAAAACAACAACAAAAAAAAAACAGCCACAAGTCCTTAAGACAGTATTACAGAGCCACACCCAGGATGCACAACATGCATGCTTACCATGTTCTTTGTTAGTAGACAGTCTAGTTCTACAGCAGTTGTGGCCCCATTTAGGAAACCGCTGACTGGAGTTTGGATGAATATTTCAGCACGAAAGTATCCGACAGCACTAAAGTATTATTACTGCTGCTGCTGCTACTACTACGACCCTGCAGTGACGAGTTAAATAGAAAGCCATTGTGTAGGAGCCACTCCTGCTCCTGCTCTAAATCTCGAAGTGGTCATGTGTTCCCTCTCTCTCGCTCTACATTACTCTCTCCGAAGTCACGAGGAGTGTGTGTGCATGCTCTCACACTCGTGCTCGCTCTCAGTCAAACATACGGTCCCACTTCCTATTAAAATGAGGACAGCGGGGTAAAAAGTAACTGCTGTAAACGGACCCACTCTCCCACTATCACTCTGTCAATCACATCAAACTCTCATCTGCCAAACTGCAGTGTTCCATAAACGCTTGAAAAAAAGACCCCTGATCAAATGACACGGCTTGTGACTTTTTAAATGAAAATGAATTTCCACAGCATCTACAGGGAACAAACTTATAGCATTTTCAAGCTAATTTTACCACACAATTAAGATCCGAGTTTAATATATTGGAAAAAAAAAAAAAACTTAACATAAGATGAGCCATGACTTTTGCATCCCCCACCACAATGTTCAAATTCAGCAAATGAACAGTAACTGTAAAATGTGAACAAAAGATGTAATCGGAGCCTAAACTGTTATATAGGATTGTTCATCATATGGTAATGGTCATTTCAGCAGAAATACTATTATTTGACTAATCTCGGAAAAATTCTTAGTCAGAGGATAAATAAGGTTTTCCCTAAAAATGTCAGGATAAGTGGTGTTGTGTCAGTCTAAAGGGCTAAAAAAAAAAAAAAAAAAAAAAAAAAAAAAACCCACACATTACCACATTACTAATTATTCAGGAGAGTTTAACAACCTAGCCCCAAAAAAGGTTCTGCTACTATCGTAGAACCAAACCACAGAACTCAGTATTCATAAGGGTGTAAACAGCAACAATATTTGGGCAAACATGGTCTAATTCTGTCACAAATCTAAGGAGGGTGATCACAGAAATACCTGTGTGTCAACAGTAACCACATGTAGTTTAAAATTAACACAAGAATAACCAGTACTGGTTAAGTTAAGCACGCACATGGGAGACAGCTTTGGAAAAAATTACAATAAAATTATATTAAACACTGACTTAAACGACAAATAATGTAAGTCAACAATTGACTATGATTTACAATAGGAATTTTGGTTCAATATCAATATCACTAGAGTCTCAATGTTTTTGTATCAGGGTCAAAGAAGAGAAAGTGTTGTGTCATGACTAGTGTCAGGAGGTGAAGGCTGCCCCTAAATACCTGAATGAGAAAACAGAGCGATGAACATGGCCTCACAGGGCACAGTGTGTCCTGCAATGCCAACGATCTCAGACAACACACTGATGAGCATAGACTCCCTCTGGCAGCGCAGAGAAACGCTGCAGACATATTTGACATATTTGGCACAACACGCGTCCCATATGGGGAATGCCATCAGCGCAGTGACAAAAACATGCTGCATTAAACAGCAAAACATATTGCACAACAGGGCATGATACCATTCCAGGAAGACTTCAGCGGTGTGACTGGAAAAGGGCCCCAGTGCACTGACTGCTATCTCCAGCTGCAGTGTGGAACGTCTGGAGGATCATTTCTGCTCTCAGTGACTGAAGCCCATTCACATGTTATAGAAACAGGCAGACAAACTTTTAATACAAATTAAATTAGGTAAGCTATATAATTCCAAAATGTACATTATTTGTTGAATATGGGGTTATTTTTGCCCTTAATCCTGGTCATTTCTGACACTGGCTGTAATAAAATGTGGTGTTTTATCCAAGAACATTATTTAAGGGCTGCTGATCTATTAAATATAAAATATTATTTTACTGTAGCAGGATGTTAATAGAGAGATGCAAATCTTTGATTTACTGATTACAGCCTAATTTTGGCATGATCATTACCCGGAACATAACTTGGCTCTCCAGATATTTTCAAAGCACGCCTGTTTCAGAAACAATACACATGTGACGGTCACTCACTGAGTGACAGAAAGGGTAACTTTTACTGAATGGTAGCACTAGTGTTCAAAACCACACATCAAAAATGGGATGGGGCTGTTGTGAAACAGACTAAATTGAACAAGAAATCTGAGGTATATTTTACAGACTGATTAAGGCTTAAACAAAAACAAAAAAAAACAAAAACAAAAGCGAAAGTTCTTCTTTTTATAGTCTTGTTTGAGTTTTTAACATTTTCTCTTAGCATTCCTTAGCCAATGAAACCCTAACCCAGCTAACTTGTTAGTGATGTCTTGGTCCAGCTTCTCATTTCTCAAAGCGTTAAAGTTATTAGCATCAAAGAAAACTCCCACTGAAATTTATCTTCATCCTTAACAGCAGTGTTTGTACTTTGTCAATTTGTTAGTTTGTAAACAAACAAACAAAACCAAAACCCAATGGCCCCTTTTCCATATTCTGATAACATTTCAACCAATCAGAAAACAGTGATGCAGTCAGCTCACCTGCGTCCTGCTTTCGGCCCTGTCATCAAGCAGCTCGGATACGGGTCGCTTTATCGTTCACTGTACGGCAGTCACTAGTGCCAATGGAAAAGCGCCATGACTTCAACTGCCTTTAATTTAAGCTCATCATTGTTTATTTTGCTCCTGGTTTATCAGTTTCCCTACTAAAGACAGCTATGCATGCTTTCAATGACAGGAAAAAGGTTAACCCATTTAAATTCATCCTTCGAGGTGTTTTAAACGCGCTGTTATAAACCCCAGAGAACCTTGTCCTGACTACACATAGGTTTCTAGCATCACCTGGAGGTGCAAGATTGCAAAATATAAAGTTATGGCCAAGAAAAAGAACCTGCAGACAGACTGAGCCAATCAAGTCAAGACAACAGAGAGGACAAAAGAACAACAGCTCCAGGCTGGCTGCAGATGTCGGACCCAAGGAGAATCAAAACAACTCAAAATGAACTCTTGACATGCAGGCTCCATGGGCACAAGGCTGTTATCTGCACGCGAGTAGACACAGGAGTGGAAAGCTAGACAAGAACTTAGTCTGAGGTCTTGACTGACTAAAATTAGAAAAGCTAGTAGTTAATCATTTGTGTGAAGAAAAAAAAAATCTGCATCCTAAGGGTCTTTCGCATTACTACATCCACATCATTGCAAAATCCTATAGCTCAACTCCAAATACTTTATGAATTTTTTAAGTCTAAGTTTAATAATTTTTACAATTCTTTCTAATGACTTGTTATTGCCTGGATTGGGTTGAAATTTTTAGTGATCAACCAAGAAACCCTAAGGAAAATTTCCAACATGTGTTCATGTAAACTGTTGTTGCTGAATTAGAAAACCAATAAAGCAAATCTGGGCTAATCCCTCCTGGAACAGGTTTTGGCAGATTATTGCAAAATGGATTTTCATTACAAGTATAAAAAAAGTTTAATCATAATTTATTTCGTCATTAAGCAGCTTGATGTGATGGTGAGGTCATGTTCCTAACTTACCCAGACTTGAAAGATTGACTTTTCTACTGACAGTTGGCTTCTTCCAATAGAGCAGGTCTCCAAGATCACAACAGAGAACCAGTGACTATACCTGACAGTAACTGCCCTCCCTGTAGTTTGGTGAAAACAATGCAGGGGTAAAATTATTCACCATTAAAAGGTACTCTTCCATTATGCCCTGATCATTGTGCCAAAATCCTTTGTAGAATAAGATGTGTACCGTTGAGTGGTAGTTTGGTTCAGTGTGTGGGGGTTCAATAAACCCCCTCTTCAGGCTATATGGGTGAGCTCAGTTCCATTAGCCAAGCTCTACACTCATTCATTTTCATATTATGCAACACCAACTTCAGAACAACAATCAATCAGAGAGGCACATTTACTCTGAATTTGCTGCGGTGAGTGGATTGTGCACTTGGTTTGCGTGTAGGAGGACGAATCCAAAATCCAACCTGTTCCGTCCTTCAGGCGCTGGACTGTAGAATTTGGTCTGACACATAGTAGAGTTCTGAGTGAGCCCAAGCACAAAATCTGCAGCCAAGAAGTAAAATCCTTTTCTTTCAGGTCTGTCAGGAGGATTACTCAACTAATGCCCTACTTCTTGAAATAATACTTAGGAGTTTGCAATAAGAAAAGACCTGCAAGAGCTTAAAAATCTTAGAACATCTCCCTCAGATACGCTCTCCATTCGGCTGACCTACATTTCCCTTAAAAATAATATGCAGATTCACCAGAAACGCTCTTCGAGCATCTCTGCACTCCATCCTCAAATTAGCATGAATATCAAACTACTGCAGTGCCGCTGTTATCTACTCATAAAAAAAGTCCTCCCCACACACACAAGCCCTGCAAAAAAACTAAAAAAAACAGCATCTGTACTGCTGCCTGTGTTCCCCTATGTATAAAAGAAAGGCTCTGGTGTATGTCCAGAGCAAAGGTCACATCATCATCCATATTGTTACTTAAAGTGAATAAAACCCAAAGTCATCTAAACGCCTATTTATCGAAAGCCCCTCAATTCTTTAAGGGAGGCCCGAATACATAAAGAGATAAAGAACACACATGTGTATTCTGCCTTCCCAGAAAAATCTTCAGACTGTAACACAGCGAAATCCATAAATTCCAGTTTAGATGTAAAACAAGGAAGACTAGCCAGCAATGAGTCTCTTAGCCTCATTTCTGTTTTAGACTGCAGTTGTTAAGGGCCTCTCTTGAGTGAGCAGTGAGCCACACACAGTACTGGCACACCTTCCACAAACACTGTCCACTAAAGGCTGTAATTATAGAACAGTATCAGATCATGTTAAAATAAAGTGCTAAAAATAGCATATCAGGTTTTAAAACTGTATGGACAATACAGCCCTTGTGTCTCTCGTTCTCATTTGTGGTTCACAGCTGGTGGAATGAGCTGCAGACCAGAGCAGCAGAATTCCTCTCCATCTTCAAAAAAACCTCCTGAAGACTCATCTGTTAAGAGAGCACCTTCTTTCCTGATGATCTGTCCACTGTAAATCACACTTGCTCTTCTGATTAAGCTTACATCTTCTTGCAGTTCTCCCTCCTTAAAGATCTAGCACTTAGAACCCTTGTCTGGTTCTCACCCTGTCCTGAAACATGAGTGTTTCCTCCAATTGTAAGTCGCTTTGGATAAAAACATCTTCCAAATGAATGTAATTTACTGTAATGTCTCTCAAATGCCATTATGGAAACTACTGTTAAAAAAAACCCCACAGGCCTTCTCAAACTAGTATGAACATCAACCAACTGCAGTGCTGCTGTTTCTCACCTGTAAGACTCACCCACACACACACACAAAAAAGCTACACCTCCACACTGACCGCCAACATAACAGTCGCTAAGCATCAGTAAACTCAGGCGATGCATGATGGAATCTCACATTTCACCCCGATTTGATTATTTTAGTGCAATTTAGAAATATAAAAACAAACAATGAACGCATATGGTTGCCTGGTTTAAACAAACAGTAAAGTATAACCTAAAACTGGGTAATATGATGATTTTAAAGATAAGATAACCCTTTATTGGTCCCACAAGAGGGAAATTTGCATTATTGTGACATAATACATCACAGTATTGTTTTCTGAACAGATTGTGGTATCATCAATACTTAAAAGAAATCTGATCAACTGGGTGTTTCATTACACTTAGAGTGCAACTAGCCCTGTTGAATTGGCTTCAGTTCAGTGCTCTTTGTATTTAATAGTTGGCTCCTTTGTCTGTTCAAACCAATCAGTAAATACTACTTTGTGCGATCCTGAATATAAACTTTTACACCCCTTTGGGATTTTTTTTTTTGTCTTATGTCATATCGCCCACCACCACATCCAGCTTTATACATCTGAAAACACACCACAAAATTTTAATTTAATAAACTACAACTTTTATCAATTAATCATTAATAGCAATAAAATCCATTTTAACATTCCGAAGCCCAATGCTGTTTACCAGGAATCGCTTACATCTTTTGTGGAAAATCACAATTAAAGTTATCATAATTAAACATCTGGTTGCAGCCTATCAGAGAAAAGTTGGGAAGGACAGAGATGCCAATCAGCGTCAATGAGCACTGGGTGAAATCTGATCGGATACTGGAGAGAAAGAGAAAATTAGTCTGTGCTAAATGTGCAAAATTAGCTCCTTTTAAAGCGTGGCAGTTTTTTTATTTTGGCCGATATCAGTATCAGAAAAGACATCGATCCATTTCAAACGTGGAGTTTAACTTTTATTCTAAAACTTTAGGTAAGATATTATATTACAAATTATATATATTACACACACACACACACACACACACACACACACACACACTTTCACGTGGATCAGCAGTCACGAATTTTCAAACCTGCTGCTATCCTGTGATGCTGCAATCCAGAATTTCCTCCGTGTAGTGTCTCCAGTGTTCTCGTGTTTTTAATTTTGTTCTTCTTAAAGCCGTGTATTTGTATTAAATTATTTTATTATTGTATTTACCCTGCTTATACCAAAGAAAACGACAGAACTTTAATTACAGTGCAGTCTATACAGGGGTAACATCGATATTTTACATTCTAGCACTGCAAGAGTTCAGTGTAAACTGTACAGTACAAATACGGGTTTACCTTTACATTTTCTTTAAGGCTAATTAAAATGAAATTAAAGTGTTTTGAGAGCATTTTTTACCACATCACAACAATGCAGTTTTCCACTATACACGAAAAGCGGAGGGTTACTGTAATATATATATATATATATATATATACATATCTATACACGAGTGAGGGAGCTTTCCTTTTCCTGTGGCTTTGCCGAGTTTTATGATTTTATAACTGTGTTAGGATCGGTAAGTGACTTAGGCTAGGGAGTGTTTCGAAAATTCGGGTTACATCATTGTCGAAGAAACAGATCTGTGGTGTAATTCGAGGACCCCCTGTATGTACACACAAACACAGCAGAATTTTGTGTGTATTATGTTAACTGGAGTGCTGCAGAGTCAAAGAATTATGTTAACTATGGAATTAAAAAAAAATCAAATATTGCTTAAACGCTGAAAATGTGCACATTGTTAGGCCCTTTCTGTCCACAGCTGGTTGAAGCTCCCTCCACTGAAACAAAGGGAATTCCCTAAAAATCTGACCTTCGTATCTGAAAGTGCTGACATTAGCCAGATCAGCACAAGGACCATAAATTAAGGATTCGGCAGCAGGCTGCATTCCATCAGGGCATTAATACATACAGCTGTGTAATGAAACAGTCAGAGCTCCTGCTATTATATGGGTGGACACTGTGGTCACAAGTGCTTACTGTAATGCTGTGCAAACGAGGCTGAGTTTTATGACTTTTCTGTGTATTTATTCGCTGTTTATATTTCCCACATTGCAATGTCTGCAATTCGCTCCATGTTTAATCTGGAACCCATGACACTCGGAAAAGTCTGATCACATGGTGCAAACTGCAAAGCCCTTTCACCAAGCGTGGATAAGAGTCCTCTATCTGGAAGCTGGCTGGAGCCCTTTTACTTTTCAAACTACAATGAATTTAACTCCAACAGGAATAAAACGTCATATTACCAGTACATCTCATATTCATTACTTGGTTCAGGGTGTTGTCTGTTATTACATCTGGACACACAAAGCAGCATCATGCCATTTAATGCATTGTGCAGATATTTTTCTGGTTAGGAGAATTTTTTTTGTTCACACACACACACACACACACACACACACACACACACACACACACACACA
>JBBIGA010083339.1:0-11559 GCA_037576975.1 Alestes dentex | reverse complement strand
AATCAACAATGCAGTGAAATAGGTACTTTTAATACTTAAGTATTTTTGGAAGCAAGTACTTCAGTACTTTGACTTAATTGAAATTTGACTGTATGACTTTCACTTGTAATGGAGTAACATTTGACTAGTGGTATCTGTACTTTCACTTAAGTAATAAAGTTAGGTACTTTGTCTGCCTCTGGTTAAATTCCTACACAAGCACCTCATTCTACTTTGTCAGGTACTGATTAGTGATCACCTGAATCAAATCTTATTTAATGAGGAAAAGTATAAAACCACTGCTGTAATCAACACTCTCCTCTTGCAATGTGACCAGTTGGATGGCAAAACACTACTAGAAGAACATCAATAGTAATTATTGCCCTTTTGTTTGAGTGAACAAGAGATTTGTTTTCTTTTATTTATTCAAGTTCTGTAAAACTCTATCATTTCTCTTATTTTAATGTTTTGTCATTTTCTTTAAAATTATGCTTTAAAGAACAATATTTTTGGAAATAATGTCAGCAGTTCTTAAAAACTAAGGCAAAGCTGTTTAGTTCAACATTCGCACCTATAAAAGATAAAACCTGAACAGAAACTGAACATTTTTGCAGCGGTCTCTTATTTTTTTCCAGAGCTGTATGTATAGTATATATATATATACACATGTGTATACATCTACATCTATATATCTATGGAACTAAGTCTTGAGTCACCCTTCATTTCTTCCAAATAGCCAAACTTTCTTGTATTTTAGTCTCAAATACTAGTTCTCCAGGCGTCCTGAAGGAGTTTCAAAGGCTCTCATTTTGAGTCCAGTCCCTGAACCTGACCAGTTTCCAAGGAATGTTTTTTGTTTATTAAGACACACATATTCACCTCCAAAATTAGAGTCAGTAGATTTTCAGCACAACCCCAAAGCATTAAAAGATCCAACCTCATGCTTAACAGTTGGCAGGATGCTTTTATATTGAAATGCAGCTCCTTTTTCATCCAAACATACCTTTGGTGATTGTAGCCAAAGATCAAGCCACGGCAGGTGATTACGAAATGCTGCTGTTTCATCTAAGTGCTGCGTTGCTTCAGATGTTAAAACTTTTGATATCAGGTTACTGTTACTTTCTGATGACATTTCCATGAAGATGATCTTGGTCCCACAACTGTGCAGCGTGGGTCAGTACAGCCAAATCTTTCTGTAGATCGCTGGCAATGATGTGGGGTTTTGATTTTTTTTTTTTACCAACATTTTATTCAGAGCTTGCTTGGCCTTCCAGATGCTGGTTTATCTTTATAATGTCTTAATGTTTTAAGGTGGCTCCATTGTTCACACACAACTTGTATCTGCAAAGAAATGTTCTGACCAATAGAATGGGCCCCACATGAGCCTGAGGTCATTGTGCCCTTGAGCTGGAGGGAAAAAAGCCCCCATGCGTTGGCCTGTGGAGTTCTTTGGAGTGACTGAGCTCCTTTGGGATAAGTTGACATGGAGTTTGTGGTCAAATCCTCCCAGCAAGCATTTTCTGAGTATTTGGAGAGTTTTATTTTGACACACTATTATTTCATATTGATTGTGTCTTTATGTCTCAGTGTGTCTGGGCATTTGTAGCATACGCAATTTCCTTCAGGATCAATAATATTTTCTGATTCTGACAGCAATGTTCTCAGAAGAGAAGAGGTTGCTATAGCAGCAAAAGAGAACCAACCTTAGATTGGAGAAGAAGCACTGGATGTGGAGGAGCCAGCATGCGTTATCAGTGTGTATATCTCTCTGTGTAAGAGTTCCAGGTTTGATGAGGGTGTTTTGGAGTGCAGGCATTTGGCACTGATAGCTTAATTACAGAGGGTGTTTTTGAAAGCTTTGCTCGCTGTGGCCTGTGCTCGGTTGGTGGTGTTCCACTTGCTTTGTCTGAGGTTGCGGCATACCGTGGAAAGCTGCCTCCAACCCCAAACCACAGCCTTCTTTTAGCCTCCCCGAGCCTCTCGCAATACTTTTAATGGCTCGCGACCACTCCAAAACAGGTGACTCATGAATCAGCTCAAAACTGCAAGCAAGTCCGAGCGTAACAGTCAAACTTTGCAGCCTTGGAAATGAGAGGCTTAAAGAAATTGAGTGAAAAATAAAGGTAAGTAAAAGATGAGGAAGGACAAGCCAGTGAGGAAGTGGTTAACTTTTATCCCCCGTTGGGATGGAAGAAAAAATATTTGCAAGTCTGTACTGTGTATTTATGCGAAGGGGCCTGCATGGTTTGGGGGGTGGGCATGTTGGCGGAATGACGCAGCTAAATAACAGCTCACTTCAGAGTGATTGGCTTTTATGGGCAGTTGTTTGTGGCTGTAAGGTTCCTGTGGTTCAGCCAGTAGCTGCTATGAAAGGGCGCAGTGTCATAATATCATTTGCTGGAAAGCCTGCGGCTCTATACGCTACAGCCGCCTTTACAACATTTTCATTTCATTTATTGGTCCTGCCTTCAGGCTACAAATCCATCTTAAAGGGAAATTCCACTCATCTTTCAAAATTCCCCCATGAGTCATTTGGAGTGGATTTGGTGTGAAACGATGCATTGTAGAGATTCGGATTTCTTTACAGTGGTGGTGAATGGAACCAGACGTCACGTCTCCAGTACAGATCAATGCCATATGAGTGTATATGCGTGATGGTGAAATAGTGGCAAATCTAAAACAGTTTGAAAACTACTTTGCATGGGAGGTTGCATGTACCCCTTCATCATGAATGGGTTTAGGTTAAGTTTCTCAGAACTTTTAGCGGCAGGCACCACTGTGATCAGTTCCTACTCGGTGAGTTTTTCTGGAACCGTCAAACCCACTGAACCACTCTGGAGCCACCCAATCCAGTCTGAACCACCCTGTTTACATATTGACCACTTATTTATGGGGGGAGTTTGATGGACTTCCTCTTTAACTGTGTGGAGATGGCCTGTGTTTAAAATAAGATTTTCTGGTCCAAAATACAGAGAAACAGAGACATGTGGCGATAAGTTGGAACGAAAGAAGATGATGACGTACCTTGTGAGCAGTCGCATGTTCCCTTTAAGGCCTTTTCGTCCTGAGTGTAATCTAAAAGAGATGAAGATGTCAGTCAGACTCCAGCTCTCCAGACTTAATTGCACTGACACTTAATTGCATTGGCTGCTTGAAGCCATGCAGTCTGTCAAGAAGCTGCAGATCAACACAAGCAAAAATGCACACATGCATGCAAACGTGGAAACAGATAGTTTAGGTGAACCGTGTGACATTCACACTGACATAACCAGGCTATAAACATGTTATAGAAGGTTGTCAAAGTTGTCCATTAATACACCAGTGTTTGGTATTGGTCATGACTTGCAATTACCTGCACCAATGATGGTGGCGCTCTGCATGTCCTGCAGGAGCTTGTTGATGCTGTGGTCATCTCTGGAGTACAAAGCGTAGCGGTTAATCCCCAAGTGGAATTTCAGCCAGCTAGCGTCAGGGTCAAAGGTCACAGGCTGCTCAGGCACAGAGAAGTTGGACACTGCAGCGGCCTCGATGAACAACTTCTGCTGCCTGTGAAGGAGAGAGTTTCAGTCAACTGGGGTTCATGATGTCCTACATGCATTCTGGTATTTACATAAAAAAAGCACTAAGCAGTAGAACGGGACACTCATGAGCCTAAGGCATTGGGCTGTAGAGTTTTCTGGAGCGATGGAGCTCCTTTTAGGATGAGTTGTGGTCCAGAACTGATCATCCTGACCTCACTAATGCTCTGCAACCTCACTAATGCTCTGCAATTGGTTCCTCATAGCAATGTTCCAACCTCCTCTCAGAGCAGTAGAGGTTTCCATAGCATAAATGCGTTCTATCCAGCATGCGTTATATCTCTCAAGATTGGGGAAATGTGTAAGAGTTCCAAGTTTAAATGATGGAGTGCTGGCATTTGGCACTGATAGCCTAATTACAGAGGGTGTTTTTGAAAGTGGCTCTTGCTGTGGTTGAAGTTGTGGAATACCATGAAAAGCTGCCCATGACCATAAACCACAGTCTTCTTGGCATTTGCAATCTGGAGCTGATCAACAAACATCAGTACCGGACCTCACTAATGCTCTCGTGTCTACAATCAAATCTTCACAGCAATGTTCCAACATCAGTACCTGGGCTCATTATTGCTCTTGAGGCCACAGTCAAATCCTCACAGCAATGATCCAACATCAGTACCTGACCTCACCAATGCTCTTGAGGCTGCAATCAAATCCTCACTGCAATGTTCCAACACCAGTACCTGACCTTGCTAATGCTCTTGAGGCTGCAATCAAATTCTCACTGCAATCTTCCAACACCAGTAACTGTACTCTTCCAACACCAGTACCTGACCTCACTACTGCTCTTGAGGCTGCAATCAAATCCTCACTGCAATGTTCCAACACCAGTACCTGACCTCACTAATGCTCTTGAGGCTGCAATCAAATCCTCACAGCAATGTTCCAACACCAGTACCTGGCCTCGCTAATGCTCTTGAGGCTGCAATCAAATCCTCACCGCGATGTTCCAACACCAGTACCTGACCTCACTAATGCTCTCATGGGTGTATTCAAGGAGCACTGAGCATCTGGAGATTTCCTGGTGCTCCAGTGTGAACATGTCCTCACAGGCAGGGGGGAGCTGAAGTGTTAATATTCTCAGCTCCAGCTGCCATGACGTTAAAGTGTTCGCACACTCTTATAGAAAGCCTCAGGGAATTTGTAGCCAAAATGCATACTTTACGTTAATGCTAGTCTACTGTACTGACTTAGACAGCCAAGATTCTGGGTGGTGAGTGCCTTAATAACAGTTAAAAAACCAAATGGTTAAACACTGTATAACATTAGAATAATGACAAATACATTGAAGCATTAAAGGACATCAAAATAAACACTATAAACTATAAAAACAAAAACACTACAAAACATTAAATGGATTTTATGGAGACCATCACTCTAGCAACTTGGGATACTTCCTAGCAACTTCCTAGTTTATCAACCACCTAGCAGTGTCCTAGGAACCACCTGGAACACCCTAGCAACCACCTGGTATACCAAAGCCACCCAGCCGTACCGAGGAACTGCCTGGGGCGTGCTTAGGCTCCGCAATCAGGAAACAGATAGCATTTATTCTAATAAAAGGACAGGAAGCTTAAAGCTAAAGCTGGCGAGGCTAACCTGGCTATCTAGCTACCTTAGTCTGGCTTTTTTCTTCGCCTGAAAGGGCAAAAAGGTCATTGTCATGCTGAACTCTAGCTCAGTGGACAGAATGACATTCAGGGTTGGGAGACACTGACCTAATAGTTATAAAGTAGTTATAATAATAATTATACTATTAGCTATGGATTTGCATAAAGCATCCTAGGTACTGTAGTGAGGGACTGCTGAAGGGATATAAAATATATTGTATTTTCCAATGCAACACAACACATTCAACTCTACTTTTAAGCTCAATGAACACACTGACAAGTCAGCCTAATAACAGATCAAATAAATGTAGTAAGGCCTAACATATAATCAATAATCTGTCATGGTGTGACTTTTGCTTTTTCATTTGTTGTCTTATCTGAGTTGTCTTGTGCTTTCTTGTATCAAAGAGTGAGCTGCATTCTGGAGGACTTTGCACCATCACATTGCACCATTGATCCATCAGGCTGCAAATATTTGCTAGCCGATCTAAAACGCTGTCAGTGTGACCCCACAGAAATCACTGTCTCTGCCACAGTCCCTCTGGGTTAAAACGCACTGGAGAATTTCCAGTAACATTTTGGCCGGTTATAATGGACAAACATACAAACACAACGGACTTGGTGTGAAACACTCCATTCTATAGAAACTTACCAATTGAAAATCGTTCTCAGTGGTTGTGAATGGAACCAAGCATCTGCCTCTAAAAGCTCCCTCACGGGAAGTTAATACATAAAAATGGTTATGAATGTGCTGCCTAAGGCCTGAGAAGGTTAGAGAAGATTTCTACCCTAAAACTAAACACATTCATTGTGGAGGGGTACAGGCAGGGCGTCATGAGGCAAAATAGTCCCCAAAGAAAAGTGATTTAGTTCAGATTTTACATTCTTCCCCATCATTAACATTTCACAGATACACTAAGAAGGCACATGGAGGTTTCCTGGGGGCCGATATAAATAAAATGGCTATACTTGTGTTGGACGTCTGGTTCCGTTCACTACCACTTTAAAGAAATCTGAGTCTCTATAAATGAGCCGTTTTACACCAAACCCACTCTGAATGACTGTTTACATCTGCTGAATTATGGGGAATTTTAAAAAGTAAGTATTCCCCTCTAATTAGCCTTTCTCTAGTTTCTCTAGTAAAAAGGTTTCTATTTTTTTTCTCCTCCTTTTTTTAGAGTTTGGTGGCAGGCTGGCCTGCGTCTGAAAACCAGTCCCACTCCGGCCCTGACTGGACCCTGGATATGGTGCGGTTTGGCCATATGGACCTCCTTGTCACACACAAGACTCAGCCATGTGTGTAAATAGCGCATTGATTGATGACAGACTCCCACCGAGGTGATTATTGTCCTCCAAGGTTGCCCCTTGCAATCAGTACAGCTGACCTCAGTGTTGCCACAAACCACAGGCTGGGCAGAGGTTTCACAACACCTCCCGGATTAAAGCACTCAGTGGTGGGTAAAGCTAACTCGACCTCATGAGTTTACCCTTGGATTTACACTCTAAACTCTGCAGGAATAGTTCAATCAAACACACACCCCTCCAGATTGACTCCGGATTGACCATTGGCTGTAGAGCCTTAGTGTAAGGAGGTTTCTATCAGTTCTAGCTACAACGCTAAATGTACAGCCATAATGTAAGCAAGTTTCAGTTAGTTCTAGATACAACACAGACTGTAGACCCTTAGTGTAAGCAGGTTTCAGTCAGTCCTAGATATTTCACTGAAAGTACAGCTGTAGAGGAAGCAGGTTACTATCAGTTCTAGATATCACTGACTGTAAAGCCATAGCGTAAGCAGGCTTCAGTCAGTTCTAGATACAAAACTGACTGTAGAGCCTTAGTGTTTCTGTGAATTCTAGATATGTTACTGACTGTAGAGCCTTAATGTAAGCAGGTTTCGGTCAGTTCTAGATATGTCACTGACTGTAGAGCCGTAGTCTAAGCAAGTTTCCATCAGTTCTAGATGTATCACCGACTGTAAAGCCGTAGTATAGGCAGGTTTAAATCAGTTCTAGATTTAACACTGACTGTAGAGCCATGGCATAAGCAAGTTTCAGGGAGTTCTAGATATGTCACCGAAATTACAACCGTAGTGCCAGCATGTTTCAGTCAGTTCTAGATATGTCACTGAAAGTACCGCTGTAAATTAAGCAGGTTTTAGTCAGTTCTAGATATGTCACTGACTGTGGAGCCGTAGTGTAAGCAGGTTTCAGGTTTCATTGCGATTTACTGGCTGTGGCGCGGATCTGTTATATCATAACAAGAGGGGAACAGATCAAACCTCCCACGGAGCAACACAGACAGCCAGAAAATGCGGCCTGTGTTTTCTGACCTGGAGGCGATGGGAATGCTCACACGTTGTTCATGGTTCGTGCGGGTGGGTGATGTCCGTGTCCACGGAGAAGCGACAGACCTCTTGAATCACATCACACCATGACGGTCATTTACATATTCCTGATTTGAACTCTCGCTTAGGCTAGGATCTGGTCCAATCATCTTGGGAACATTTCTTTATTTAAAATGCACTGAAACCTGGAGAGCAACATTAGATCGAATTAACAGCAGTGGAGATCCATCCACCAGAGGAGCATCCGAGAGGTTTTGATAACAGAATGAGTATGTCATGTCAGTGAAGCTGTTCACACTCCTGGCCTCCAGCAGAAGACACCTGTCATAAAACCAGACATTCAAACAGGTTCTTCTAGACAAAACCCTCAGCACAGCAGGACAACCTTTTTCATAATTGTTGGCACCTACCATCCATAACTTTAAAGGAACCATCCAATGAAAACTAACATGTTCCACCAATCCTAGATGTGGTTGATCAGTCGAGATGTGTTTGGAGTCCAAATTTTGCTTCTTTACTTTAGAACTGGAGCTATGAGGGTAATGTCGCTAACACTGGAAGTCAATAGTCACCCAAAGCTTTTACTGTAAGCTCATCTCAGAAACTTGGCATCAAGCTTCCATCAGGTGGAGCAGACCTGCGGGTGTGGTTTAGAACACAGTATGACTTACTGTTAGCTGTATAAATGAACTAAACGTCTTAAATTAAAGATACACTTAACTGTTCATAAGTAATTCATGAACATTTATAAAGGTTTATTCCAACAAGTGTAAGCTGTCATAACGCTTACTGGACTAACACTTACTGGACTTACTGGTGACTGACACTTGATAGAATAAGATGTAGGTTTATGTCAGTTGCAGTAATAGGCGTTTGCAGATGTTATGTAAAGTGGCATCTTCAGAAAAGTAGTCTAAGTGCGTCTTTTAGATACGTTCTAAAGCAGACCTGACATTTTATTGAAGCTTACAGCTGTTTCTCCAGATGTCACACCACTTTCTCCTAAGATGTGGAAAATCATTACCAGCTTTTGTACCTTGTTCTACATACACAGAATATCTACATACTCTGATAACAAAAATTGTCACACTACAATTTTTTTTTTCAGATAAATGATGATAAATCATCCTTACCACGACACATTTTTAAAGATCATTCAAGATCATTTAAATTTGAAGATAATTCTGTAAGTGATATCTCTTTAACTGAAATTTTTATTTTTTTTTAATCAGTAAACTGTCTTGGAACTAAGTATTTTAAAGCTGATAATGGGGCAGCTGGTGGCCTGGTAGCTAGGGAGTTACTCCTGTGAGTGGAAGGCCATGGGTTTGAATCCCAGGACTGCCAGTGGCACCACTGAGGTGCCCTTGAGCTAAGTACCATCCCCACACGCCGCTCCCTGGACGACATTGTCGGCAGTCAGATGTTACACTCAGTGCAGAGGATGCAAAGAATTTGATCAGGGATCAATATGGTAAAAATTAAAACTTATTGTTGCTCTTGTGTGTGTGTGTGTGTGTGTGTGTGTGTGTGTGTGTGTGTGTGTGTGTGTGTGTGTGTGTCCACAGTGTTCTAATATTTATTTACTTATCTAAGCTTGCATATAGTTTACATATATATAAGTATACATTTTTACAATGCACATACACATATTTTTATTTTACCCTATTTTTATATTTGTAGATTGTATAGTGTGCATTTGTATTTTTATTCTACTTTATTCTACATCTACATTTTTTAATTTTCTTCTGTAAAGTTATTTTTATTTGGAGATATGATGTCAGTGCACTTTTAGTATTCTTCCAGTCTCACAGCCGTACATTCCTGATCCGAACCATTCATTTTTAACCGAGGTGGTGGGGGTGCTGCTGTCCCGGCTGTAGGGTGGGTAGGTGTGGTGAAAGATGGAGAAGCACCCTGCCTGTCCAACACAGGTCAGACACAAAGACAAACACACACGAGCAAATGTAGCTTCTCTAGTTCTTTGGACTTGCAGCCTCCACACAGAAAGGATCCTCCGCCGTCCAGCCAGGATTCACACCCACATCGTTACTTTCCTTCACCGTGCCACCCCAGTCTCTCAGACCCATTTCCCTTTTTCACTGTTTCCACTTTCTTCTGTATTCTTAACTTTACAGGGAAAACTTTAACATTCATTTTTGTATTTTTTTTTTTTTTCAAATTAAAAGAGGAAAAAAAATTATACAAATATTAAAGATGCAAATCAGACGTGCGAACATGGCACAGTAACGAGAATTATGGTTGAAAAAAAAAAAAAAGTTTTACATTAAAAATATTTACAAAGAATTTAGCCATACAGCGTAGAACTGAGTTTTTTCTGCTAATTGTTTTAACACTGTTTATCTGTAAGAAGAAAATGAACCTCAGATTCAGTTTGATGCAGTTAGGGCTGATGATCAAGCCATCCAGATTTCAAAACGTTTGCAGACGGCAAAAAAAAACATCGTGACTTTACAGGAGAAGGAAAAAATCTTCCAAAGTTTAAACGGAAGTTCATTTCGAAGCACATTCCTATACACAAACTTTCATACACACAAACGTATACATTTATATTCATGTGATATTTAGTGTAGCGTACAGTTTTTCATAATATAAAACTATATTGTATTATTCTATTGGTTATCTTATCTCATCTCATTCTCATCATCTTATTTTATCTGATCTAATCCTATCTTATCACATCTCATTTCATTTTATCGTATTTTATCTAAGCTCATCTTGTCTTATCTCATCTCATTTTTTCTTATCTAATCTTATTTAATCTTATCTCATCCCATCTCATCTCATCTTAATTTGGGGCCATTTCCAATGGTCCAGTCACTGTGAATTTCTCACACAATTGAAAAGATAACAGGTACTTCACAATTTTGTGAAAAAAGCATCAAAAAAAGACAAACTTTGGATGCACTGACCTCTCCCAGCGGGTCACTTTCCTCTTGTAGTACCCCATCAGCTCCTCTTCTTCCAGCAGCCTCTCGTCAGGAGTCAGCTCTGGCAGACCAATGTTGTACAGAGGGTGACCATACAGCCTCTCCAGCTTGGACCCTCGCTCAGAGGTCAAGTTGCCATTTGAGGTCCATTTCTGGGACGTTGGTCCCCCATACTTAGTGCTATTATCCCCGAGGCAGGTGCAGCCACTCCTGGACAGGTGGTACCAGGCTCTCAGCCTGGGAAGAAGCACAAAGTACACATCAGCTGCCAGGACAGTGGTCAAGGTGACGGCGAGCAGGAACCGGTCCCGTCGCATGCCGGCCAGTCTTGGGACGGGCTGATTGGATCACAGTTGAGACGTTTTTAGGAAGTGAGACCACCATCCAGTATAGTGGCTTGATAAGTTCATCTGGTCAGTCTGGACCACCCAGCATCCAGGGGTCTTCTCATGTGGTGCTTTCCTCCAGGGTGGAGTGGATCTTCTCACACCAAGGTGGGTTCAGTGGTGTCTCCGCCAGCAGATGAAGTCCCCCCTGTAGATCTGGAGGTTGAGTCAGGCAGTGTCACTGCACATATGTGTGTGTGTGTGTGTGTGTGTGTGTGTGTGTGTGTGTCTGCACCTTCTCACTTCCCATGAATGCTCAGCCTCTGGTCAAACACGCGCAGTCACAGAGCGAGAGAGTGAGAGTGACAGAGAGAGAAGGGAAGAGAGGGAGAGAGAGAGAGAGAGAGAGAGAAAGAGAGAGAGGGTGAGAGAGAGAGAAGGGAAAGAGGGAGGACCCACAATCTCTCGAGAGTCGGCGCAAACAAGCCTTATGTTTTCACTCAGTAAAATGACCAGGAGCGTGGCGGCGCTCTCCTCTGCTTTGAGCGGCGGCTGGAGAGGAACAGCTGAAATTTGAATGCGGCTCTGCTCTGGAATGCTGGAAGACCGGATGGGAAATACAGAAGGCATTTCCCAGACTGCATCTGTACAACTCCTGCCATGATATTTTCGAACATCTGATATTTGTTTGTGCATGTGTGTGTGTGTATGTGTGTGTGTGTGTGTGTGTGTGTGTGTGTGTGTGTGTGTGTGTGTGTGTGTGTGTGTGTG
>JBBIGA010083307.1:0-11563 GCA_037576975.1 Alestes dentex | reverse complement strand
TTACTGAAAAACGAAAATGAGGAAACACTTGGCCGAAAACCGAAAGAAACTATTATATTAAATTATTAAAAGAATAAATCTGTTACAGAACTATGAAAATATATATTTAGCATTCAGACAATGCACAATATAAAATAAAATTTGAAATAAAATATTTTACTTGGCCCCACTCATGTATAGCCTAAAAGCAATATGGAAACAGTTATTAAATAAAAGAGATGCTGAAAGTCTGTAATGTTGATTATTCATTCACTCATATGGAGTTGGACAGTCAGAAAAGCAGTGAGCTAAGATTCACCTGAAGTCTCAGATCGCTGTGATTTTCTGTAGCCAAATTTAACATATGTGATGTTAAATTAATGCTTGTGATGAATTATTTCTCACTGTGACATACTCTTTTATAAAGGTTCTTTAGTAACTAGAATATCACTGTGACAGAGTGAGTGTGTAACACATGGGGAGTGGGTGAATGGGTGGAGAGTGCTTTGGTAAACTGCTGACTCGTCTGTCACTGTGTTGACAATGCAGGGATGAAAGGAACACTTGGTGAATAGTACAGGTTGCATATTAAGCTGGTTTATTTGTCTAGTTTCAGTAATACCAAGGTGTATTACTGAAATTCAACCCTACAATATTTTTCAAATATATCTGTAGCATGGGATCAGATAATATGAGATTGCATTACTAAAGTTTATGAACACATGCTTCCTTAGTACTTCTACTCTATGCTGAGTAGAATTTAAGGTGGCGTTTAAGACAATGTACGTACAAGGCAGCTCAGGCCTAGTTAAAACAATAATAGCCTCCTTTACCTTACTTCAGTTTATTTAACAAATATCTTATGTAACAAATTTAACAAAGCTCAAACTATTGTGGCCACATCTGCCTTACATCTTACTTTTCCTCAGCCAGTCAGTCACACTAACTAACACCCCTAATTATTATTAGTGGTCCAAGCACACAGTGCGGAGTATCCCTATTGTTTTTATGCAGATTTTTTTATTAAGGGTCCAAGCATGCAGTGCGGAAGATCTCCATTGTTTTTAGTCAGACTTTACTTTCACTTTCATTCTGTCTCAAAACGCATTGGGGAGCAAAAACCGTAAGGTGCACAGCCTTGCAAGTTGACAGGTACATACGGTATTCCAACTGCTACTCAGGCACCAACAGCCACGCCATTGCGCCGATAGGTGGTGCTATAAAAAAGACTGTTGTGTCTCAGCAACTTTGAACCGCTGGTCTGATTTTCAAAATTATTGTTGCATATTAGTCCTTGGCATCAGCCGAATCAAATGAGACCACGCCCACTGATTGTAAGATTTTTTTTGCTAATTTGCTTAATATGCAAAACCAACTTTTGCGAACTAGTCCTTGATCTGCACAATTGTGGTCTCATTGGAATCGCAAGACACTCATTGTCAATAATGATCAAAAACATACAAATTTGCAAACAGCATGGCCACCATATGCAAATTAAACTTGGCAGTTTTACATACAATGAGTTAAACTGCAATTACTCATAAGACCTTCGTAAACACATGCAAGGCGTCACTCAACAGCAGTACCCCAATATGTATCCATATTTACCACTTGGTGGTGCTATGACAGGTCACAAAGCACTTATTGCATAAAATTGGTTGTGTCTAAAATTTCTCTGCAATTAAGTTTTTTCATCCAGCCAGTCTGAATAACTCTATGTATATCTCAATGATTGAATTATGCAGACATAAGTAAATTTTGAAATTGTTGGGAACACCTGTATTGTTATAAAGGATACATATTACTCAGCCCAGTATTACATCGGTGTACACGTGTGACTTTTAAGCCGTGCTGTGTTTTACATGATTTCTGATGTGGAGCTTGAATTGAGGCGTGTCTATCTGAAGGTGCACGATGCTGAGATCTCCCAGTTAAGCAACATTAACACAGTGCCACAGATGAATTGGATAAGATCTGTGAAATCTGGGTGTCGGATTATTTGTGCTCCTGCTGGCAACCGCGTGTGTGTGTGCGCTGTGCGCAATGTGTCGTCTGTGAGGAAGTGGCCTCCTAACAGATTACCTGCTGTCCTGAAGCCTGTTCTGGCCTCTTCTCCTTCTCTCTTCTATTCGCACACTCAGCCAGCCGGCTGTTTTAAAGGTCAGCTCTAAATGTTTAATCATCACATTGCCTTCAAGGACCAATAATATTTTTTCCTGCTAATAAAATCTAGGACCTCTGATAGTTTCATTAAAATAAATTAAGTCTGTTTATCTTTGTTCGAAATAAACTTGATGTTTTTGTAGTGCTGCCTGTACCAGTGCTGTGGCTATTATTGGCGGGAAGTAATTGTATCATGAAATTCTTCATTTAGTTTTGTCGTTTAGTAAGTGGTCTCTTGGGGTCACTAAAGTAGTGGTTTAATGGCTTTAACCAGGGTAAATACTAGTCTCTAAGTGTGTGTGTGTGTGTGTGTCCTCCTTCACAGGTGGGCTATGAAAATGCAGGCACTGTGGAGTTCCTGGTGGATAAGCATGGAAAGCACTACTTCATCGAGGTCAATTCCCGACTCCAGGTGGAACACACCGTTACAGAGGAGATCACAGAGTGAGTGATACTAGTGATGCGTGCACACACACACACACACAACCTGTATCACATCTTATACCTGTTTTGTTCATGCTTCACTGCCACAAGCAAAGCAGGCTGAAAACTGCTGAACTGTATGCATCACCCTTTAGACCACATGTGATTTGCTTTATCAAGCACAGCATCACACTGTACATCTCAGTGCCTGACATTTATGGTGGGTTAGCAAGCTCTTCTGCTCATGAGAACAACTTCAGTTAAAGCCAACTCGCGTGGCTTTAACTGATTTTCCAAATGTTATTTATTCACCTAGTAAATCACTTTACCCTGGCAAGACTATTTTGTGTTGTTGTTTGCTATACTTTTGAAAAGGTTGCATGATATGAGCATAAAATGCTATGTTTGCTGGGATGATTTCAGAGGAAATTTGTAAAATGTAATAAAGAGAATGTAAACAAAGAGAAATATAACAGTTTATTTAACCTCTTCTTTAAATAAACAGAACCTTCTCCCCATTCATTTTGTACAATAACAGTGAATGAAATGCTAATAACTAACGTTATAGCTGCAAGTGCATTTGATCATTTTAAAGTCAAATTTCATTCTGTCACAAGTTGAAATCAGAAGTCAGGAAAGAATTTGCTTCCAAGACAGTATATGAAAAGTCTGAGCACTGTCGGAAGGTCCTGAATCACCCACTGTGAGCACTGTGCACAATCACACAGAGTAACAAAGAACAATACAGAATGTAATATGAATGTAAAGTCAAAATAGAACTCTCTAGAATAAATATATATGCAGAATGCTGTGGTCAGAAAGGGATGGCAGTGGCAGTGTGTTACCAGAGTGTGGCCGTGTATTGCATTTAGCTCCTTGCAGATTTGTAATTTTTATGTTTTTGTTAATGTCATCATTTGCACCACCTGTTCCATGCCTCTTGATTTATGCTGGTAAACATTGTTACATCAGGTCCTTCCTTCATCTTTTGAAGTTATTAACCCAGAGCTGCTCACCACAATGTCCTGAGGCCAAGATGGTGACTCACCTGATCACACCTGGAGGGCATGGAGGAGGAATTGTGGACTGCAACTTCCTTTGCCCCACATTTTTCTGGCCAGCGTTTCTGGACAACAAACTGGATAATCTCTGCAGCAGACTTTTCAGCGAGATCATTGAGACTTCTGTTTGGGTTTTTTTTGCTTCATGGAAATATGGATCGCTGCCAAGACCCCAGACTTAGCTGTGCAGTATACCACACTGATCGGTTGGACTCCTCCAGGAAGAAGAGAAGAGGAGGATTATGTTTCATCGTTAACAATGTATAGTGTACATATGTGGTAGTAATTTCACAATGCTGTTTTCAGGACCTAAGGAGTTTGATCAAGTGCCAAATGCCCAGGGAGTTTACAGCTGTGTTCATGGCTGCTGTTTATATCCTTCCACAAGCAACCTTTAGCACTGTGCTTAAGGATCTGTAAAGTCTCATTACTGCACACACCATGAGAGACTGTTCATCATGTTCATCATCACTGGGGATATCCATAAGACAAACTTCAGGTCTGTTTACCTCAAAGACCCAGATGGAGTTTCAGGTCGTATTATTAAAAACTTTGACCAGTTGGATGTGACCAGTTAGCTATTGTCTTTGCAGACATTTTTAACACTTCTCTGAGGGTTTCATCTGTCCCCACTTGCTTCAAGAGCAACTATTATCCCTGACCCTAAGAAAAACAAAGAGGATTGCCTTAGTGATTATTGACCAGATGGCACATACTCCCATAGCCATGAAGTGCTTTAAGAGACTGTTGCTGGAACACCTTAAGAAGACCATTCCCGTCAGTCTGGAACCCCTCCAGTTTGCCAACTGTCTCTACAGGGCCACTGAGGATGCCTGCTTTATTGCATTTCCCACCACCATGTCTTACCTGGAAAATAACAACTGCTTTTTCAGGGTGCTGTTTGTGGAATTTCATCCAGGTTTATCAATAAACAACTGGATTTTGGGCTCAGATCTTCACTGTTTAGCTGGATTCTAGACTTCTTCGCTGGTAGGCCTCAACATGTGCACACAGGTGGAGTAACCTTTTCCAGGCTCCTGTTCTACTCCCTGTTCACTTTTGACCGCATGGCGAAGAACAGCTCTAACACCATCCTTAAGAGAGCCTACAGAAAGTAGGTCAGACTGCTGGGGGAATTGTACCAGGCCAACACCCTCAATGTCACCCTTAATGTCAATAAAACCTAAGGTGCTGATTGTGGATTTCTGCAATGAGATGACGGGGCATAGACACATCTACCTTGGATTCTGTGGTGCAAGTCAACAGCTTCAGGTTCACCAGGGTCACTTTGACCTTAAACACCTGTGGTAAAGAAGATCCAACAGTGCCTCTGCTGCCTCATGAATCTGAGGAAAGCTCGGCTGTGACAACTTCCGCAGGTGTACTGTGGAGTCTGTCCTCACAGGATACCTCACATCCTGGTACAGCAGCTGCTCAGAATCACAGGATTCTGCAGCTTGTGATGAAAATGGCATAGTGGATCACAGGCATACAGCTCCCTACGATCCATGATTTCCACACCACACGCTGTCTCCGGAAGGTGAGCAGTATCAGGCTCGACTCCAGTCACCCCGCCCTGCCACTTTTCAGTCTCCTCCCCTCTGGGAACCATCTGAGGTCGAAGCAGTAACCATCTGAGTCAGAAGCAGTAACAGACTCATGAACCACAAGGCAATTTTTTATTATCAAGGCCATTATGGAGCACATTTTTCTTTCCCTTTAACTTTATGTATATTTAATTTATATGTAATTTAATGATGTGCACTTGACAAAGAGTACTGAATCCTGGAATGTGGATTGAAGTAAATAAGAAAAATAATTAAATAAGCAAATAAAATGAAATTTCTCGCTGAACAAGTCTGTAAATGAACAAACAAACTGTTTTAGAATTTGTTCTCTATATCTAGTCTGTAAGTTATGGCACATAATAGTAACGCAAATAGTGATATTGCACATATGGAATGTATTGTTTCTTGCAGTGTCTGTCACCAGAAGCTCTGAATTGTATGGTCTGATATGCAGTGTAATTCATTTGCACAGAATTCTTTCACAGAATTAAATACCGTAAATTTGTAAGACTGCCTTTATTGTACAGTCTACAGTGCACTTATTAAATACTCTGAAGAGCTTTTCTATATAGACCTACAAAAACAAAAAAATACATATACACTTACAAAAACTTACAGTAAACATACAGTAAACATCTTCTTTTCATTCCAAGAGCACCGCGTTGTTGTGATGTGTTAAAAAAAAGCCTAAAAATGCCTGTTTTTATAGTGTAAACCCTTAATATGCCCCCAAATATCCTCCCAAACACTCATTTCCTTTTAAACTCAGCTTAATACATAACCCTGAAAGAAAACGTAAAGTTAAACCCGTATTCGTACTGAACTCACACAGTGCTAGAATGTAAAATACAGATATTACCCCTGTATAGACTGTACTGTAATTCATGCATGGACGTTTTCTTTGGTATGAGCAGGTAAATACAGTAATAAATTCATTTAATTTATAGTAATAAAAATACAGGTCTTTAAGAACAAAACGAAAAAAAAAATGCCACTTAAGACGCTCCACGGGGGAAATTCTGGACTGCAGCTGCATCAAAGGGCAGCAGCCAGTCAGCAGCAAGGAGAAATAAATAACATTCTCGGATTGGCTGACCTTCCACCTATGAGTAGAATGGCATTTCACCATCCCAAGACACGTTTACTTTGTGTTCTCTGGACAGTACCAAAAAATGTATAGTTATTTTTTAAATGGAAATGTGGCTGAATTTATGTATTTATATTACAAAATTAGTAAATAATAGTTTTCTTAATAATTTAGTACTAAAATGTATGAAAATGTATATATTGCCACGAAAAAGCTGTAACATCAGGGCCTCGTCCACCACGCCCCCTTTTCCTCATTGTTTATGTTTGGGCGCGGTGCTTAGCCCGGGTGCCACAAAAGCAAAAAAAAATGCGGAGCATATCTGCAGTTTCCACCAACAATTATTAGTTCAGTACTCAGGAAAAATCCGCGTTGGTCTGAAACTGCGACCGCTGTTGGGGGTTTTATGTATGTATGTATGTCTGTATGTCTGTCTGTCTTATTTAGTCTAATTGCATTTGTCTTTTGCCATGTGTAAAGTAATTTGAGAGTAATTTGATCATTGGAGCACTTACAGATATGTTCATTGTGGACATTCATATTACGCCAGTAAAATTACAATCAAATATGTATTTATGTATTTAAGTAAATATATTTAAATTCAAAACATTCTGTATTTATGGTTCCAAATCTTCTTCCATTTGTTTCATAATAAAGTCATGCACTTTCTTTTATATTCCTCACTTAACTCCTAGCAGAAGGGGAAATTAGGTGCAGGCAAAAGTAGGGTTGAGGCAGAGTGTGAAATAAAGTGGTGTCAAAGTAAAGAATAAGAGCTCATAGATATAAATATCTCCCTCCTAGCCTGCAGAGCTGTGCAGAGCCACCCCCCTGCTTGTCTTTGTGTGACAACAGGCATGCAGAAACTGACAGGAAAAAGAACCCAGGCTTCTTTATTTACACTTTGAGGCAGCTGTTTTACTCGAGCCGTGCTTGAAGACATATCCGTGTGTATTCTCAGTAGGAATGTATATATGATGTTTGCCTACTGTAAAAGGGGAAAAATCATTTTTATATAGGGTTCAGAATGTAGTGTAGAATATATTCACATACACAAAAATCTGACCTTTCAGAAAGATTTTTTTTGCTGGTTCTGATAGGGCAATAGGGCTTCATTCGTTATACATGTCTGTCTTGTCACCTGAAATTGAAGCTGTTCCATGGCAACCGAGTCAGAGACCCAGCAAGTGCCATTATAGCTTGACTTCCATACCTTGAGCTTGCAGTACAGCTTGTATGTCCTGCTCTTACATGTATTTCTTCTGTTTTCCTACTAAATTCCTTAACAGCTGAATTAGAAAACCATACTCAAGTAAAAGCAGCTTTTTCACACTTACTTGAGATCTGGATTCCACATGCCATCGTTTTAAGTGTACTAATTCAAAGAGACACAGGGATAGGCTAATTATACCACACTGTGTTCAAATGGTGGCTGTTTTGCTTGTTGTTTAACATATAAGTTGGGAACAGGGTAATTGGGTAGTGAGCAGCTAAGGGAAAGTGGAACAAAAAGATTTTATAGTTCATTCAGGTGACAAACACGACTTGGCTTTGTTGGTCAGATAGCCAAGTTAGTTTTCACACACTTACATTAGCATTCATTTTACTCGTTTAGAGCTAAACAACCTGGTAAATTCCCATTCATATTCACAGTAGGGCATAATTTCCTCATACTGGTCCTACAAGTCTCCCACCATGCCATATTTTATTGCTGTCAGAGATGATATTCTTATTTGTAAGTTTTAACTCGAAGTATTTAGTGTAAGTTTCAACTCTGTAAGTCATTCTGGGCACTATGTGAAAACCTGGAATTATTGTAAAACAATATATATTTGTATGCACATATACAGTAATCCCCCACTTTCACACGGATCAGCAGTTGCAGTTTCAGTCCATCGCGGATTTTCGAACCTCCCGCCTCTGAGGACAGCTAACTGTGACATCTGGGCCTCGTGCGCCATGCCCCCTTGTCCTCGTGTTGCTTTTTTGAAAGTAGCCAATCTGAGAACGTTATTTATTTTTCATTGCTGCTGATTGGCTGCTGCCCTGTGACGCTGCAGTCCAGAATTCACTCGGTGGAGCGTCTCGAGTGTTTTCGTGTTTTTCATTTTGTTCTTCTTAAAGCCCTGTATTTTTATTACTGTAAATTAAATTATCACTGTATTTACCTGCTTATACCAAAGAAAACGACAGCGCATACCAAAGAAACGCCTGTGCATGAATTTCAGTACAGTCTGTACAGGGGTAATATCGGTATTTACATTCTAGCACTGCAGGAGTTCAGTGTAAACTGTACAGTACGAATATGGGTTTACCTTTATATTTTCTTTCAGGGTAATGTATTAAACAGAGTTGAAATGAAGTGAAAGTGTTTTGGGAGCATATTTGGGGGCATATTTAGGGTTTACACTATAAAAAGGCATTTTTAGGCATTTTTTTAACCACATCACAACAACGCGGTTTTTCACTATAAGCGGGTGCTAATGGACTGTAACCCCCGTGAAAAGAGGGGGGTTAGTGTACACCTATGAACCACTTCAGTGAAATAGTTAGAACTGGTAGATAGGTGGAACTGGCTCTGCACCAGTCTGTTGGCCATTGCACCTCCTCTCTGTTTGCCACCTTGTTGTTCCAAATGATCAAATGCACCGTGGTTGTGTCATCTGCAAACTTTATGATGTGCTGCACAGTTGTGAATCAGGAGTGTGAACAGTAGAGGGCTGAACACACAGCCCTGGGGGGGGCGGCCCTGTGCTCAAGATAGTGGTACTAGAAATGTTGCTTTTGATCCTGACTAACTGGGGTCTCCCAGTCAGGATGTCCAGTATCCAGTTGCAGAGGGAGGTGTTCAGGTCCAGCAGTCTCAACTTCCCAATCAAATGCTCAGTAATGATTGTGTTAAATGCTGAAGTCTTTGAACATAAAGCTCACATAAGTGTCCTTTTTGTATAGGTGGGTGTGGGCCAGTTGATGGGTGGTGGTTTGAGCGGTTTGGTCGATATGCAAACAGCAGTGAGGGGGTAGATGTGTGTGCCTTGTGAAGCACTTCATGGTGGGTCTGAGTGTGACGGGACGATAGACATTGAGCCAGGACACTGATAAATTCTTTGGCATGGGGATGATAGTGATGGCTTTGAGGCACATTGGAATGACACTGGCGCGTCTGCCAGTTGAACTGCATATCCTCTAAGCACATGGACAGGAAAGGTGTTTGGTCCACCGACCTCCCTCGTTTTTTAGTTTCAAACCGTGCATAGAAGTGATTCAGGGAAGGAAGGAGGCCTCACCATCCCAGGCAGGGGGAGATGTATAGTAATTGGTGACGGTCTGGATGCTCTGCCCCATGTGCAATATGTCCCCAGTGTCCTAAAAATGGCTGTGGATTTTCTGAGCATGTGCGCAATTCACTGCACTGATGACCAGGGTTAGGTTGGCCATAGTTGTTTACATGACAGGCTTATCAACTGACTTGAGAGCAGTCTCAGGTTCTCAGTATGCAATTTTGTAGTTATCCATGGATTTGGAGGCAGTAACTTGCTGATGTCGCCAGTTACTGATGTCATGTGCTCCACCAGGTTGGTGGAGTAGGTTGCAGCCTCCCTAAGCATGTCCCAGTCAGTATAGACATGAGTTATGTTGTATTTACACTGGTGGTTAATTTTATCAGCTCTACTTGCCATGTAGGTGCACAGTTACAGACTAGTCACAATGATCAGGACCCACTCAGGACCATCTTACTAATACCATGTCACTAGTGGTACTGTGGGGTTCTGCCTTTAATGAATGGGGTAAAGAGGGTTAACAAATGAGACAGAGACTCAACTGGAATCTGGAGTCTGCAACTGTAAACTGCAAGCCTCACCAATGCTGTAAACAGAGCTAATAAAATGTGAATGTAGTTACAAGGTAGGTGTGTCTTTTTGTATGTATAGAAATATAAAATGTGCATGAGTAAGTTGCATATTGTATTTGGGGGGAAAAAACTGTGTGCCTAGTATTTAGACACATGAGAAGTATTTGTCTGGACACCTGAAAGTGCCCCATAATATTGATTTCGTTTAGCAGAGAGTACCAATATACATGAAATATAATGTTCGTATAATTTATCAAATGGCATGATATTTTGGTATATTTCAAATGTGTGGTGGTATGAAAATTTCAGTTCTGTCCAGTACAATTACCACCTAGCCGTCTTCCACTCCTCATGTAGAGCCATTGCCTATTGAACCATCATTTCTGTCTTGCATTTCTTCCAGCTCTGCTCCTCCTATTTTTAATAAAGAAAATGCTCAAGGAATATCGTGTATATGATTCTCTAACCTCTAATTTAAGCTTCTTACTGTCTAACTGTCTTTATGTCCTGGCAGCCTGCTATTTTCACTATTACAGTTATTAAAATCAGGTGTCTAAAAACAGTACAGGTACTGTAGGTTGTAATCAAAAGTGGCTGCATGTTATTAATGACCTGACATTTTCTTTGTTCTTCTGTATATTTCTTTTCTGCAAAGGTGCATGTTTGAGGGGGGCAGTGTGACTGTTGATTAAATGAGCAGTAAATTTTAGAATTTGCGTTAGTTTGAGGTAACTGCTTAGTGACTCATGGCATACATATCAACAAGCCAGTCACTTGGCATCTGGCAAGTTGTCCGTTCCTGTATATACAGTTGTGCTCATAAGTTTACATACCCTGGCAATTTGATTTCTTAACCATTTTTCAGAGAAAAGGAATGATGATAACAAAAACTTTTCACTCAGTTACTGTGTTAACTCTTTTTAAATCATAATTACAAAACAAACTTCCCAAATGACCCTGATCAAAAGTTTACATACCCCAGTTCTTAATACTGTGTATTGCCCCCTTAACATCAATTACAGCTTGAGGTCTTTTGTGGTAGTTGTGGATGAGGCTCCTTATCTTCTCAGATAGTAAAGCTGCCCGTTCTTCCTGGCATGAAGCTCCAGTTACTGTAAATTCTTAGGCTGTTTTGCATGAACTGCATGTTTGAGGTCTCCCCAGAGAGGCAGTCAGGAGACTGAGATGGCCACTCCAGAAACTTCACTTTATTTTGCAGTAGACAATAACAGGTCAACTTGGCCTTGTGTTTTGGATCATTGTCATGTTGGAATGTCCAAGTATGTCCCATGCGCAGTTTCTGGGCTGATGAGTGCAAATTTTCCTGCAGTATTTTTTGATAACTTACAGCCTTCATCTTACCATCAGTTCTGACCAAATTTCCTGTGCCTTTGTAGCTCACACATCCCCAAAACATCAGCGATCCACC
>JBBIGA010083296.1:0-11563 GCA_037576975.1 Alestes dentex | reverse complement strand
CAGGTCTCCACAGAGCGTATCATGTTGGGAGGCATCACAAAGCCCCCCAGCAGAAGATCAGTCACAGCCAGAGAGAGGATGAGGTAGTTAGTCGGTGTGTGGAGCTGCGTGAAGTGGGCAACAGTCAGGATGACAAAGAGGTTGCCAAATACTGTCAAAACTACCACAGAACATAATAGCAAGTAAAGTGACAACCTCAAGTGCAGTGGATATACAAACTTTGGACAAGATCCATTTACAAATTCATAGCAAAGTGGAGTGATGTCTGCTGTCTGAACTTGACTCAAGTTCATTCTGAACTCCAAAATTTGAAGAAGTGTGTTCTTCCTGAAACACAGCCGTTTTAAACAGTGCAATACAAATCGCTCATCGAACAGCCAGGTATTACAGAATTTACACACACATATTTCAAACAGCAGTGGTACATAATGCGTATCACACTACTGTGGATTTTATGGAAAAAAACTCCTCAAATACCAGCAAGTGTTTAGAAACTGCTGTAGAGTAGAAATGATAACAAGACCAGAATGAGCCCTCTGTCAGATCTTACCTCTGTTTACACAGTGAACAAAAACACAAATTGGTCCAGATTTATAAAACATTTTCCTTTCAGTCACATGGCCATGATTACACTCTTGACTCCCATGATAACACTTTTGACTGGTAAACATTACATCATTTTCATTTCAGCTTAATTGACTCCATACACCCTATTTTGACTTTGGTTGGTTTAGGAGTTACAAAGTCAACAAAACTGCGAGTAGCCTTTTTATACAATAGGATCTGTTTTCACAAACAGCCTAAGGAGTTGGAGTGCTAATCTACATTCAGTTGTTGTAAGAATAATTGTAATTAATACAAAGAAATCAGATTCAAAATCAAAAATTAATTAAAAAAATTATCATTCAGAAATGTAAACTTTTGCTAAAATGTCCAGTTCACCTGTCATTGGAAGGATAGTCTCCAAGAAGACCAATTGATTTCTGAAAACTAAATAAATACATTGCTCTAAGTATAGTTTGATTTCATTTAAAATATTGTTTACAGCCTGTCTCTCCTTAATGGGACTGGCATGCCACCACAGATCTGCCTGCCTCCAAGGACATCTCTGAGATCAGCTTCCCAGCCACTGAAGTCTTCTATGGCCAGTGGATTGCTCAGCCAGCCTCCCAGTGCACCCACGACTCAAAGTATCAACCAGGTCAAGTGCTCTTCTGCTCTCCCTCTCTGTCTCTCATTTTAAATTGAACAGTTTTTGGATAGTATTTTTAAAAGTACCTCTGAAATCTTAAAGAGAGAAATCACTCAACTCCCAGGAAAGAGTAGAAGTTTATTTGAATAACATACTCATCCCTAACCAGGCAGTAGGTCCAGCATGCGGAGCAAAATGTCTATAATCCAAAATACATGCTTGGTCAAAACATTCATGACAGGTCCGGGGCCAGACACTGACTGTACTCAGACTCCCTTATGGACACCCCAGGCATCCAGGTCAGAGCTCCTGGGTGCCACCAACGACATTCATTAATATGAGTAGGATGGTCCAGGATGAAGTTCCTCAGTTCTGGGCCATAACCATTCTTGGCAATTAAATGCTGCATTCCCCTGCCCCTTTGACCTTCAGGAGCCATAACTGAAAACACCACACAGCTATCAATAAACAGATAACAGGAGGCATCTGGAGGATGGAGAACAGAGAAGAGAAACTTGGGGGACAATGCTAGGTGAAAATGGAGCCTCACCAGATGCAAAGAGAGTCTATTAGAGCAGGGTTGATTACCTGAGAGATAGGGAACAGTCCAACGAACCTGAGACCTAGCTTGCAAGAGTTGGAATTGAGAAGCAGATCTCATCTGGAAGGCATCACCTTCTGGTGCTGTGGTGCAAGGTCTGTATGCTTGTTTCTTAAAATTGCTAACTGAGCAGAACAGATGGGTCCAGTCCCATGACCAGCTCTGTACACATGTCTGAGCAGAGAATGCAGCAACTTCGTAGGCAGGGAACCAGGGAGGTTGATACTCAGACAGCACTGAAATGGAGAGAAACCAGTGGAAGAGATGGGAAGGCTTGGGTTTTGCTCCAAAAGCTGCATCCAAAGAGGTCATGCACCTGAGAACTACCTTCCTTTTGGTTGGCTCACTTAGTCTGTCTATTAGTTTGGGATGGAAGCCTGATGACAAGCTAAATCCAACCCATTGGACTTTACACCAGAGGGAAGTCCGTGTAAGTAGAAAAAATGGAGGGCCAGACAATCAGCCTCAGAAGGGTTCAAATCCCAGGGTCTTGCATTGTTCGTTGCCCACTGCTTCACTTGGGTGTATGTAATAAATGTAAAGAGCAATTTCATGATGTTCACACTGTTCACACTGTGTGATGTGCTGGGGTGTGTTCATGCATGACAAATGGTCACTTTACACATTAATGACAAGAAATCTGTGCTCTTCAAAAGAGTTGAAAAAATTTGTGATCAAGATAAACAAATTATCTCTCAGGACATAACAAATAATCTCATTGACCAAAGCTAGAAACACTGCTGGGGCATTAGTCAAACCCAACAGAACCACAAAAATCTCATATATGTCCAGTGGGGGTGTCATCCCCTTCCCTAATCCTCACAATCCTCAATAATCTGAGTTCCCTGGAGTAACCCTAAAGTTGTCTATATGAGTAGAATAGGATAGTGGTTGGAAAGGGATTTTAAGTCCATAGTAGTCGATGCAAGGAAACAAAGACTTGTCCTTGTTGTCAACAAAAAAGGAGCCAGTACCTTCAAGAGATGAGAAGGCATGGATGATACCAGTGGGTGGTGATTGATTAAATGGGAAGCAAAGAACATTTTGCAATGAGAGGGGGTAAAGTTGACCCTTAGGGGAGTGGGGCCAGGAAGGAGATCTAGTTCAGTCACTGGGCCCTAGAGAGTGTAGGGAAACCGCATAAGACATGCTGAACATAGATTTCAGGTCTGAATATTCTAAGGGTACGTTCGGAATTTCTGTGAATGAAGAGTGATAAGGTAACTAAGGTAAGACTTCAGGCATGACTACAGGCAGAAGGAGCTTTACCCAAAAATGATGTTGTCAGCCCAGTTACTGTCAGAATTTGGTAAAGACTATAATGGAAAACAAAGCAATAACAATAGAGTTCTTTTGGAGATGCTTTTACCATCATAATCTGACACTTGTCAAAGTCACTTGTAGCTTTACACTTAACTTGTGGCCTAAGATATCCTAGCCTACAAGTAGCATCATACGGAAGAGCCTGGTCTCACGAGTTTTCGTGAAGCCATCATGATATACAATGTAATCAAAATACATGCTGCAATCACGCTTTAGGGCCTTTTTTTCGTGCTAGGACAACACTTCACTACCCTGTATTTTAATGCGCACTGTGTAACAGCGCCAGTATCACTGCTAACTGGTGACTGAGGGACAGTAGGAGAGAAATAATGAGTTGATTCCTTATCGTTTTTGTTTGCAAAGCAGTTGAAACAGGTTGAAATGCCGTGAGATGGGGAAAGTGCCTAACCCTAACACTAACAGCATTGTCCTAGCATGAAAAAAGCCCTAAAGCGTGATCGCAGCACATATTTTGATTACATTGTATATCGTGATGGCGGCACGAAAACTCGTGAGACTGGGTTGTACGGAGATGGTTATTTTGTTCGTCTGCCAGTCTACCAGTCTACCAGCGGTTTTAAGTTTGTGACTTTGATTTACATTATATTATCATGTGTCGGAAGCTCATAAATGGAATAAAAACGCTGTACAATAACCCAAAATAAATCAACATGGGTTATTCGATATTAAACTTACCAAAGCAGAATTTCTCCCCAGGGGCCAAGGCCCTAACAAAAAGAGCCACCAAAATGTTGGCAAATGTCTTTCTTTGAAACAATGTAATTATTTTGTCGTATTACTAATTTAAACATTTCTTCTTGGAGGGTTGATTCATTCAAATCCAAGTTATTCTTTCAGCTCAAACTCAAGTTGACTGACTATTTTGCTATCACCATCCATTAAAAACTCTTAACCAGACACTAACAGATGTTAAAATGTTTTTTTTCTCAGATTGTAACTTTTTTATATACACACCAGCATGAAACAAAATATTTTGAATTTTTTTTTCAGTCTGAAAACAGATTCATTCTTGAAGAACCTGACTGAAAAATGTGACCTGATAACACCATCCTGAATGCCTTTCTAAACCACTTGTAGAAGAAAGCATACACTATAGGGTTACAGGTTGAATTCAAATAGCCAATCCAAGAAAGCATGTCAAAGAATATTGGAGGAATTGAGTAATCAATGAGAGGATCAATCACATTGCACATAAAAAATGGCATCCAAAGTGACAGGAACACTCCCAAAATCACAGCCAGTGTAACTGTGGCTTTTCTCTCCTCTTTGCTTATACTCTTACGCTTTGAGTCCTGAATGGATTTCGCTTGCTTTTGTGCAACACGGAATATTTTTATGTATATGAAGACCATCATGATACCTGGAAGATAGAAGGAAAGAACAGAGGAAGCAGTGCTGGAGGCTGTGCTCTGAAACAAGACACAGCCTCCTTCGCATGCAATGTGTTCATAGTAAAAATCTTCAATTCCAAAAATGTTAAGCTCCAGAAATATTATTCCAAACCCGGCCACAGCCGAGACGCTCCAACAGATGGAAATCATGATCATTGTGACAGAGTTGGTGATTTTAGTGTGATACAGCAGGGGGTGACACACGGCATAGTATCTGTCAATGGATATGAAACACAGATTTATAATTGATGCAGTGCTTAACATAATGGCAATGCTGCTGTGTATTTTACAAAATAAAGTGCCCAAATACCAGCAGTTGTCCACAGAACGCAGCATGTTTGGGGGCATCAGAATGCCACCCAGCAGAAGATCAGTCACAGCCAGCGAGAGAACGAGATGGTTAGTTGGTGTGTGCAGCTGCTTGAAATGAACAATGGTTAAGATGACAAAGAGGTTACCAAATACTGTCAAAATAACCACAGAACACAATAGCAAGTAAAGTGATATCCTCAAGTGCGATGGATGGACAAACTTTGGACACGATCTATTTACAGATTCATAGCAAAGAAGAACGATGTCCACTGTCTGAGCTTGGCTTGAGTTCATTTTGATGTCCAGCTGTTGAAGCGATGTTTTCCTCCAAAAATACAGCCAAATTAAATAGAAGTGAATACAGTCTTTAGAGAATGAAAATATAGCCTGTAATACAGCTATTTTAAACAGGAGTGAATACGGATTGTTCATCAAACAATGGAGTGCATCTAACTTTTGAAACATAAATGACACATAATTAGAACAGAGACAGTACATATAATGTATCAAGGCTGTTGTGGATTTTATGGACAAAACAAGAAGACCATAACAAGCCCTTTGTCATATCTTACCTCTGTTTGCAAAGGGAACAAAGACACACAGTGGTCCAGATTTATAAATCACTGCCCTTTCAGTCACATGGCCATAGTTATCCCATGATAGCACTCTTGACTGATAAACATTACATCACTGTCTAATTTTTATGGTTTTTATTTTAGTTGATTTGACTCCATACTCCCTGTCCTGACATTTGATTTTAGTCTAAATTAGTAAATTTCCACAGTTCGCAAACAAAACCTTAACTTTAAATCTCATGTATTCTTATTCATTGTTATGATTCTTTTTAAGGGACAATTTTCTGATTTTCCATATCCATATTGATGATCTCTTCGTATGAGGCCTGTTACATAAATTACACTCAAACAGGTTTGGCATGATAAAACGTAATGAATGCAGCTGTGGTTAACATTTTTAACACTCGCTCACTCTCACTCATTTTCTGTAATTTTATATATGCCAGGTTCTTGTGATCTGTCTGGAAGTTGTAAAATGGGGGTTGAGACCTTGAATGCTTTCTGGGCCTCCAGCATCCACTGAAACCACCCTCACAAGTTTTTATTTAGGGACGTTTGCACTGCTGCCACTATGCTAAGATTGAGTACAAACAGCAGGACAGAGCTGGAAAAAGACTAGAAAGTACTGCACAAGGGGAAGTAGGGTGAGGTACTGCCAATTTAACACTGCTGTTAACTTGAAGTAATACATGCTCAGCTGGCCCTTGGATACCGCAAACCCCAAAAAGGCATGGAAGTTTTACAAATAGGTAGCAGTAGCTAGAAAACCCTCTGGTTGTGTGTGATGTTTGTCTGTTGACTAACTGTATATTCAAATGTGATCAAGATAGGTGATTAATCTCTGGAAGACAGCTGGGGGGATGAAGTTCAAGAACTGTCACAGACGCAGACAAGAAATGACTGCTGAGGGTAAAGCCCAGGTGTAGCGTGGTGGAAAGCCCAAATGCAGACACAAACAAGTGAGCTGGTAAGCCACGCAATTTGATCTGAGAGCGCTCCAATACGGAGTAGAGATTTCCACCAGGAAACCCATGTTCTCACACACACACAGATGGTTCTGAGAACCAGAGTACTCACGTGAGTCGAGTAGAGTTGAGGGCTGAGTCAAGAGGACATGAACCCAATGTCTGGTGCAGAGGAAGACCTATTTCCTGTTTATATACCATACGTGAGTCAGTTCCAGTGCCTAATGATGTCACATGACCTGGTGCATGTGACAGTACCACCCTCCCCCTCCAGGACCGGCACCAGATGGACCAGGCTGGGAGGATACCCGATGATGGTAGTCCTGGATGAGGGTGTCATCCAGGATGAACCGTCCGGAACCCAAGACCACTCCTCCGGTCCATAGCCCTCCCAGGCGACAAGGGAGTCATGAGTCAAGGATCTGCCGAACGGTGTACACAGGACCACCATCAATTATCCGAGGCAGAGGAGGAGCAGGAGCCTGGGGAGATGAGTAGAGTAGAAATGCACATGTTTAAGGGGTGATTGATGGAACACAATGTGGACCCGGAGAGAGGCAGGCAGCTGGAGCTGGAGGGTTACAGAGTTGATGCAGTGAGATATCTTGTAGGGGCCAATGAAGCGTGGAGTCAGCTTCTTGCTCTCAGTGTGGAGGTTGATGTTCCGGGTGGAGAAATAGACCCTGTCACCAACATGGAACAGTCATCCCGGAGGCTGCCGGCGGCAATGTTGCTGGGTGTAGCGGGCGTTGGCTCTTTGGATGGTGAGGCGAGCTTGGTTCCAGAGCCGCTGGCACCTGCGGACCAACTGTTGGGCTGACAGTACATCAACCTCCGGTTCTTTGTTTTCGAACACCAGAGGCTGGAAACCGTGACACACCTTAAATGGGCTGAGGCCAGTGGCCGAGGAGGTGAGGAGATTGTGTTAGAGTTCTGGCCAAATGTGCTAGTGAGCCCAGGAGTGCTGTCGGTCAGCCACGAAACATCGAAGGAAGCACTCCAGTTGTTGGTTGGTTCCCTCCATCTGGCCATTAGTCTGGGGATGTTATCCGGAGGAAGAGGCTGGTGGAGACATTGACCAGACGGCAGAAGGCACGCCAGAACCTGGCCATGAACTGGGGCCCTCTGTCCGAGACAATGTCCCTGGGGAACCCATGCAATCGGACTACATGTTCGAGCACCAGTTCAGTGGTGGTTTTTACAATAGGGAGTCCGGTGAGAGCCACCAGGTGCACAGCTTTGGAGAAGCGGTCGACTATGGTGAGGATGGTGTTTTTCCCTTCGAGGTCAGGTAGACCCGTCACGAAGTCCAAGGCGACATGCAACCAAGGTCTTCGGGGAACTGGTAGGGGTTGAAGCTCTCCTGAGGTGGGCTGGTTGAGAGACTTAGCTCAAGCACACAGCGAGCAAGCCTGGACATAATCTTTAACATCTTTGGTCATACTGGACCACCAGAAGGCTCTTTGAAGGAGACTGAGTGTGCAAGCAGTTCCCGGGTGACCAGCCGTGGCAGAATCATGAGCCCTACCAGTCCCCTACTCCGTAACGCTGCTGTGTGGGATTACATTTTCTAGAGAAGAAGCCACAGGGATGCAGCTTCTGGTCTGGACCATGCTGTGAGAGGACGGCCCCTATGCCCACATCGGAGGCGTCCACCTCAACAACGAAGTTTGGCTGGATCAGGATGAAGTAAGATCGGTGCAGTGGTAAACTGGTGGCACAGAGATTTGAAGGCTTGGATGGCTTCGGTGGTGAGATGGAAGGTTCCACGGGATGGTTTGGTGAGGGCAGTAAGAGGTGCTGCAGTCGAACTGAAGCCCTGGATAAATCGCCGATAGAAGTTTGCGAACCCCAGAAAACGTTGCAGCTGTTTGAGCGTTGTGGGTAGGGGCCATGAGTGCACAGCCTCCAGCCTCTGGGGATCCATGGCCACACCCTGGGAGGAGATGACGAAACTGAGGAATGTGGTGGTGTACTGGTGGAATGCACATTTCTCCAACTTACAGAACAACTGATGGGCCAGCAACCTCTTGAGGACTGCCCTTACATGCTGAGTATGCTCCTCCAAGGTCTTCGAATAGATGAGTATATCGTCCAGATAAGTAAAGCACCACCTACCCAGCATGTCACGTAGACCATCGTTTATCAGCCGTTGGAAGGCCGCTGGACTGTTACACAATCCGAACGGCATAACCAGGGTTTCATAATGGCCGGTGGGGGTTATGAAGGCCGTCTTCCACTCATCGCCCTCTCTGATGCGGACAAGGTTGTATGCACTCGCATACCGCGCCTGGCTGGAGTTCGATGGCCAGGTCATAAGGGCAATGAGGTGGTAGCCACACGGCTCTCCGCTTATTAAGTACCTCTGCCAGGTCACGGTATGGGATGGGAATGGCCTCCCGGTTGACATCAGAGGCCTCGGACTCCCTTGAACACATCTCTGCCCTAGCCTGGAGGCAGAGCTCCTGACAGGTTGGACCCCAGTGGATGATGTGGTGATTAGCCCAGGAAATGAGAGGATCATGGGTCATAAGCCATGGGTGACCCAATATGATGGGCGGTGAAGTGATTTTGGTTACCAGAAAGGTGATTTCTTCCATATGATCTTTGATCTTCATAGTAGTAGGCTTAGTGCACTGAGTGATGGGGCTAAGAGAAAGGGGCCGACTGTCAATGGCTGTGATGGAAATGAGCCGAGATAACACCTCCAGTTCTATCCCCAACTGGGCAGCATAAGCCTGATCGATAAAATTGCCAGCCGTGCCGAGTCAAAGAACACGGAGGCCACGATCTGTTGGAGGCCCAGGAGGAGACATACCTGAAGGAGCAGCTGAGAAACGCTCTGAGGAAGGCAGAAGCCAGCAGACCAGGTGAGTTCCTCTCCCTATTCTGAGATTAGCAATAAGCACAAAGGCCTTCTTTGCTGCCGACAGGAAGGTGCGTCCTATCTGCATGGGTTCTCCAGCTCTGGATGAGTGGGCCTCTGAGGCAGGTGGAGTACGGGGAGACGCAGTGGAGGTAGATGGCAGTGGTGAGGAGGAGTCTGGAGCTCGAGTCCGGAGGGTGGAGCTTAGAGCGGGGTGACGTGTAGGTGTAGCCAGGGATCAAAGCCTTTGATCCACCCTCAGGGTCAGCTGGATCATCCCTTCCAAGGTTTCTGGTAGTTCTCAAACAGCCAGCTTGTTTTTAAGGTGTTTGGAAAGTCCTTCATAGTATGCAGTGCGTAGAGCCGCATCACTCCACTCTGTCTGCACAGAGAGTGTGCAGAACTCCATGTATTTACTCACAATGCGCTTCCCTTGTCTGAGATGGTAAAGACGGGAATCGACCTCCACCTCACTCTCAGGATGCTGGAAGGCGGCCTTAAGTTCCTTCGTGAAGTCCGGGTACAAGAAAGCCACATTGTTGTTGGACTTAAGGACCACCGTAGCCCACTCGGCTGCCTGCCCCATGAGTAGAGAGGTAAGTAATGTGATGCGGCTCCAGTCTGTGGGATAGCGATGTGGCTGGAACTCAAAAATGAGAGATAGATTAATGAGAAAAACATTGCATTTTTCATCAGATCCGTTCCATTTTTCAGGTAGTGAAATTTTTGGTTGAGTAGAGGAAGTAGGAGTATGGACAGTGTCCTGGGAGGATGATCGCTCAGCAGACAATTCACTGAAAGCCGTCTGCACGGCGGTGTGGTCCTCACGGAGACTTGTCGTCTCCGCACGGAGGTTCCCCACCTCCTGCTTCAAGTTTACAATTTCTACAGCCTGCTGATTGATCACCTCCCAGAGACAGGCGATGTCCACTGGGCTTACATTGGGACCAAACATTCTGTCACGGAAGCAGACAAGAAATGACTGTCAAGAGTAAAGCCCAGGTGTAGCGTGGTGTAAAGCCCAAACACGGACACAAACGAGTGAGCTGGTAAGCCACGCGATTTGCTCTGAGAACGCTCCAATACGGAATAGAGATTTCAACCAGGACCTGGTGCATGTGACAGGAACAATGTATTCACAGTGCCCTCAGGGGTAATAAAAGCCACGTTCCATTGATCATTTTCACTAACTAGCCAGCGTGAGAAAGACTCTCTCCAGGGTCAATCCACGCAAAATTGCTGGACCAGATAAAGTACCCAGACTTGTGCTCAGAGCTTGCGCTGACCAGCTGACTGACATCCTAGCGGACATTTTCAACACCTCTCTCAGCCAAGCTATTGTCCCTCAGTGCTTCAAGGCCACCACCATCAGACCAAGAAGACAAAGAAGGTCACAGTCTCACAGCTCAATGTCTACTGCCCAGTAGCACTTACTCCAATTGTCATGAAGCACTAGTCTTGAGCCACATCAAGAATCAGTCCGTCCGTCCCCCACTGGACAAATTGCAGTTTGCATACTGTGCAAACTGGTCAACAGACGCAATCTCACTCGCATTCCACTTGGCCCTGTCACACCTGGAACACCGAAACTCCCATGTGAGAATGCTGTTCATCGACTTCAGTTAAGCATTCAACACCATCATCCCCCAGCAGCTGATAACTAAGCTAGACTTACTTGGACTGAACACCTTGACCTGCAACTGGATCCTGGACTTCCTTACAGCTCCAGTATGAACCACATCATAAAGTTTGCAGACGAACCCACAGTTGTGGGGCTTATCACAGACAACAATGACATAGCGTAAAGAGAAGAGGTGCGACGACTGGCTGTCTGGTGCAAGAACAATAATCTGTCTCTTAATGTTGACAATAAAAAAGAGCTGATTATTGACTTCAGAAAGACCCAGGCTGGCCACCTTCCACTCAACATCAACTGGGAGAGAGTGAGGAACACCAAGTTCTCCTGGACCAACAGCACCATGTCCCCATGACTCTGCAGCATCAGTAGCAGGTCTGCTAGGCTGTGCTATAGCTTCTTCCCCCAAGCAATCCGGCTTCTGAACACCATGCTGCCCCCTCCCACACTGAACTGTCTACTCCACACCCTAGCCTGCACCACACAACACTACATAACACCACACCCTGCTCTGTACTACTGTGTCACTTTTTTTTCACTGCTACAGGAGTGAATGTTTACATTTGCATTTATGTCTGCTTGAATACTGCTCACATACTGCATTACCTGCACAATTTGCTATATTTACACAAGACAATATGCCTCATTTGCACTGTTTACAATGAAGGGACCACATATATA
>JBBIGA010083147.1:0-11569 GCA_037576975.1 Alestes dentex | reverse complement strand
GTGTGTGTGTGTGTGTGTGTGTGTGTGTGTGTGTGTGTGTGTGTGTGTGTGTGTGTGTGTGTGTGTGTATGTGTGTGATGATCATCAGCAGCTTTATGATGAAAATAAAGAGACAAAAAAGCCTTTCTCAACATAGTCCACAAAACACATCCATCTTACTGACAACAGACACACAAACAAACACCACAAGAAGACGAGTCAATTAATATTTATGAGCCACTATTCAGTCAGGAGACGAATATGTAAATGCAGTGGGAGCTATCTGCAACAAAAAGTTAAATATTTCAGGAATAAAGCTTCTGTGAAGAAGCGGGACTGAAGGAAGCTAGGAGGTTATGACAAATGTGAGACCTTTAATGACCTTTAAGGCAAGACACTACAGGTGAGTCAGGACAGGTATCACCAAGAGTCTGTATACCCATTACTCACACTCTTATAAATGTTTTTTGTATCAGATGTTTCTTAAAAGATTAACTTTAGATATGCAAATGGAATGTTCTCTACTAAAATATGCATGAATCTTCATGTTAATGTTTAGTATTGCAATTGGTGGACTGTCTAAGTGCAAACTAATGAAGCAATTTAATGACAAATGTCACAGAAAGTTGTTTAAAGTGAAATCTGTTTCTTTGCACAACAAAAGTTACTGAAGAAATTGTTAATTAATTTGAATAAAGTAATGTTACACCTAGACTTTTCTGTCATTGTTTTGCTGAGGTCAAATATCTGTCCATTTTTACCCTCAAAAGCTCTGACAGCAGTGAATGAACAGGTTGCTTACATTACTGATGTGAATTCTTTGTTCTGCCGTGAAACTGTCTTGATGTTAAAATGAATTCTGTATGACTTTCCCCAAGGTCTCTTGCGCCCCACAATTTGAGAATCACTGCTCTAAATGAACAAATCAAACAGTTGAATGGATTTGGTGAGCTGTAAGCTTAGAGGTGGAGATACCTTCATGGCCGTAATAGGGAATGACCCATACCCAGAGCAAGGAGGAAGAGCATGGAGTCTGACACAGAAGGCTTCGACTCTAGAAGTCGTGACCAGCTGAGCTGTCCAGTCGGCTGGCTGGTGAAACCGTTGGCTGCCGCACATAGTGGAGCTTCAGGTACGGTTTCCTTCAGGCCTCCCGGACTGGAGTCCAGATGCATCGGGTCTGCCCTGCCAATGGTGGAGATTCCTTCATGGAATAGGGAATGACCCATACCCAGAGCCAGGAAGAAGAGTACGGAGTCACAGAAGGCTTCGACTCTCCAGTTTGAGTTTGTAAGCTTAGATCACACTCACCCTCTCTCCTCTTGTCTCACAGAAGTGACCAGCTGAGCTGTCCAGTTGGCTGGCTGGTGAAGCCGTTGGCTGCCGCACATAGCAGAGCTTCTTTTCCGGTTTCCTTCAGGATTCCCGGACTGGAGTTCAGATGCGTCGGGTCTGCCTTGCCAGAGGTGGAGATACCTTCGTGGCCGTAGTGGGGAGTAACCCTCACCCAAAGCAAGGAGGAAGAGCTCGGAGTCTGGCACTCTGGTCAAAGACTATTTCTCCTCCAGGAAAGTACTCCACGTTACTTATTTCTTCTTGCTGCTGATTGGCTGCTGCCCTGTGACGCATCTCTGTCAGATGCTTTCTCACCACAAAAGCTACGCAGATACTCATCCAGTCTCTGGTCATCTCCAAACCGGACCACTGCAACTCTCTACTGGCTGAACTTCTAATGAAGGTAACAAAACCACTTCAACTGATTCAGAATGCGGCTGCGAAGTTAGTCTTCAATGTTCCAAAGTTCACACACACACCACACCTTTACTAAGAAACCTTCACTGGCTCCCTGTGGCTGCTAGCATTAAATTCAAGTCCTTAGCACTTGCTTTCCAGGCCAAGAATGGACTTGCACCCCCATACATATCAGCATTAATCAAACAATGTGTAACTTCTCGTCCTCTCAGGGCTTCAAGCATGGCTCGTCTTGAGCCTCCGCTGCTCAAAAGAAAAGGAAGGCACGCGTCAAGACTCTTTTCAGTCTTGGCCCTCCAGTGGTGGAACGGAGTCCCTTGCTGTCTTCAACCGTTGTCTGAAGACGCATCGCTTCAAGGAGCACCTTGGTGACTAACCATGCCTCTCGTTTCTGCTTGCTTATTTCTCCTAAAAAAACCCCCTCATCTCCAGCCCTTCCTTACTTTTGCCTTAACTTCTGATTTTTCTTTGACAGGTGTTGTTTAGGTGTACCTAGCATGCAGTAACTTGGTTGAATAGTGGACGCTGATTTAAGTATAGCTTTGCAGGTTTAAGAAACAGATATGGACTACTTGAGCACTGATGTACGTCGCTCTGGATAAGAGTGTCAGCTAAATGCTGTAAATGTAAATGTAATATAAATGTACTTACATAAAACATTATCTTGTTTTCATTGTAATCTGCTTTGGTTATTTCATTTTAAACAAAACAACAACAAAATAATCCTGTCAGCATTGCTTCAGCCTCAGTAAGTATGTGGAACATCCGAGGCTTAAACCCATCAACCTGTGGATCAAAAAATCTAGACAAAAAAACCCATCAAACTCACAGATATCCTTATATTACAAGAGACATGGTGTAGAAGTGATATGGCCACTCACTGTCCCCAAGGCTACAGAGAAATCTACATATCTTCCCAAAAGCTCAACGCCAGGCAGAGGCTCAAGAAGAATAATCATACAGTACACAACATTTTTTAGGGCTGGGCAGGTTAATGCGTTGTTATAGTGTTTACGCATTATGTACTTAACACCAACATTGTGACATTCCTGGTCAGTGACCGCTAGAGTCTGCTATGGTTTAATTTGTATTTGCGGGTCTTTGATTTTGAATGTAGAACACGGTGTCCACCTTCACGTCCCATGTCAGCTGACTTGTGTTCAAGTTAAATGATTGGGTTTAGTCTTTAATTCTTGTCCTGCACCTGTTATATATTTAAGTTCCACTGTGTCATCTTAGTTGTCAGTCATCCCTCACTATATCCCTCACTGTACCCTTCACTTTCCTTGAGTGTATTCCTGTTCCTAGTGTTGGGTTTTGTTAGAGTTTTGGCCATCGAGCCGCTTTGTGTTTGCTTTTATAAATAAAGCTTTTTTGAGAAATGGAAATCTGCGCCTGTGCCCAGTGAGGGCTGTGACAGAACAACTGACCTTAGCATGCGTCGCAGCGGATTTTCCTGCAGGCTTATGGAGGGAGAAAAGCACATGGAGTGAGGCTTTTTGTACCCGGCAGTGGGAGGAACCGATGAGGACAAGTCGCTGGGGTGGATCTGCTTGGAGGATGAGGAGGAAGCGGATTCATGCTCCTGGGGCGGTTGGTCAGCAGACATGATCCCAGCTCTGGGAGTGTGTGGTGATCCCCTCATAGTGGACGAGCTAGCCCGCAGGTCAGCGCAGAGACAGCAAACTCGGAAACCTGCTCTGAGCACTCCGGCTCCCCAGTTGGTTCCGAGGGACGTCTTCCCTAGTGCTTTACAGGCTCTCACGCTGGCCCCCCACTCCTGCCCACACCAGCCCCAAGGCTCCTAACCATGCTGGGCCCAATGCTTCTGACCACACGGGCCCCAAGGCTCCTGCCCATGCTGCCCACACCAGTTCCTGTCCTGGTCGCTGCAGCTGGCCTGGGCCCCCTGGCGCTCCAGAGGCCTGCCGTTGGTTGGAAGGGTGCCATCAGGACCAGAGATTTCTGAGGGGGGCTCCATCCCGGAGGACAAGGAGGGGCTCCCCAAGGGGGCTTCGCCTGTAGTGCACGGAGGGGCGAAGAGGACAGAAGCCCCTGAGACATGTGGGACCCACACAGGCCGCCCTGGGCAAACAAATGGCCAGCACTGAGAGCATCAAGGGGAAGGTGACCATGTAGGGGGGGCGGTACTGTGACATTCCTGGTCAGTGGCTTCTGGCAGCTTGGTTTAATTTATATCTGTATACCACAGTGTCTACCTTCAGTGTCTACCCCAGAGTTACAGTCCATTATATTAATGAACAGTAGGAGCTCCATTCACATGCTCGGACTGTAACAGAAGAGAGCTGAAACATGCGCAAACCATTTTACTTATGTTGCACAGCAGTGGAACGTTTTAGATAAAGTCAGCACAGACAGTACAAGAAATATGATAGCCGAAACATCTGCCTACTGAGCACGTCCCCTGTGTCGTGCACAGTCTCCAGCATTCTGTCGCAGTATGTCTGCAGAAGGTTTGACAATGTCCTGGCCAAGTGCCGAAAAGTTGTGGGCCTTTAAACACAGTTCAGCAAGTGCTGTAGAATTAGAATAACAACAAATTGGACATGTATAAAAGGAGTCGCTTATACAAGACATTTCAACCACATAGTGTAACAAACCTCCCCTTCAATCAACATAGGTCATTAACAGAAATGAGGGTAGAGAACAAACCACCATGTAAACACTTGTTTACACCATGTATTGTATATTCACCAAGCATACATTCACACATACACAACCCTCTTCCCAAACCCCTACTGCAGTTCATCAATATCTATATACAACAGTGCAAATGAGTCCATAAAAGTTTCTTCCTGATCCGGTAGGACCTTCTGCTCTCTTGCTTGCCCCTCCGGTGCCGTCTGGGAAAGGTGGATTCCTTGTAGGTAAGCCACACTCCCCCAATACAGATTCAGATCAAGACTGGAAAGAAAGGAAAACAAAACGAAAGAAAACCCACCTGCTCCAGAGCAGGTGGATTACACATTAACTTTTACACCTAAAGAATGCTCAAAGCATTAGGGTAACAAAGGTGAAACTGTACTTACATGCCCTTAGAACGCACTGGTTCTGCACATAGGTTTTCTGATAAAAGGGGTTTCTGCTGCTGGTAGCCTAGCCTAGCTTCCTCTGCTTCTTTTATAGAGGGAAACAGGAAATGAGCCTAGAACTACCTAGTGACCCCTCTGGAGAAAAGCCAGTAACAGTACCCAGCTGTTACAACAAGTGAGGAAACAATAAACAGTGATTAACTAAAAAACACAGGTTACAGTTCTCAGGGAGAGAGGCTGCGACCCCCGTGGTCGCAGGCAGAGGTGACCGCAGGTTCCCAACCATGGTCCTACAGCGACCCCTGGCAGTCACAGATCGGAACCGTGACAGAAATTGTTAAAAAAAACCAACCTAAAATAGATTAAAATATAAAATACCACAATAACAAAACATCTCTGATCAAAAACTCGGATAACAACTGCTCATTCTGCTTTTAATTTGAAAAAGCATTTTGTATTTGTCAGTGGACACTTTATTAGGTACAGCCCCAGGTAGGACATCTCCATTCCCCATTCTTTATAATTACCAACTCACAGAGCAGCTGCTCACTGGTTGTTATAGTTTACAGCAGTGATCGTCAACTGGCGGCCCGTGGGCCACATCCGGCCCACCAGAGCTTTCCATGCGCCCCCCCGATGGAAAATGAATGGACGTCTATGGAGCTGTGGGAGTTCTCTTTATATTAAAAATTTCTCTGATATTACTGAATCAGGAATAGCCAAATGAGGAGAGAAAGTATGTTCCTACATTTATTTTTCTAAATCAAATGAAACAAGCCTTCAATCTGTCAGTAATTCACTGGTCCAGAGCCGAAAACCATTCACCTCGCCCCCATGTCCCATTACTTTTGTCTGAAGTGAATGCTTTTGGGCTAATAATTCCGGATCGCCGGGGGGCTATTATGGCAAATGAGGGGTCGTTGGAAAGATGTCACCAAGCCCTATCTAAGAGTGTGAGATATATTTTTCATATTTAACAATTAGAGTTAAGATAATTTAAGGCAAAACCTCCATGTTGGTAAGGGAAATTCACAGCAAGCAGTCCAGCCCCCTGCTAAGTAACAGCCAGTTATAATCACGGGCATGGCCAATTCGCATACCTTCTAAACATTTAGAGCTCAAAAATCCCACATTTAGAATCACAGTTTGTAAAGAGCGCAACATTTAGATTTTACATTTAAAGCACAACATTTAGGTTGTGGTTCGCCCACACATGTCCCACAAACCCTCACTGTCTGAGGTGTGATTAAAATAGAGGGGAAGGCAACTACGAAGTCCCGTGGAGACTGCCACCAACGCAGCCCCTTCTCCCTACAAAGCCCTATGTTCCTGTGTTAAATACAATTTGGTGGGGGGGGGGGTGAAAAGAGAAAGAAAAAAACAAAAAACACAACACCAACCATACACACATACATACACACATACCCCCCCTGCTAAGGAGGGCAGCGGGTGCCAGGCCACAGAGATAACATCCAGAGGTGCTGCTGTCTCCCCTCAGGCAGTACCCCCCCACCCCAGCCCGGGGGTGTTTGGAGCCTCATCCGTGTGTGGCCTTATCGATGTGCCCAGCAAACACAGACATAGACCCACACATACAAGGTGGACAAAGGCCGAGGTCCCCTGCCCGCTACCTCCCATTCTCCCCCCTAACCCTACCCCAATCCCCCAGGGCACACAAGACGGAAAAGCCTCAACCCCCCCACCCACACTATGGTAAGAGTTCAATTACAGGAGACCAGAGAGAGTTAAAAAATTGACATTTGGTCACTGGAGGAGACATTCTCTCCATAGAATTTCTACAGACATCTGTAGTGATTAATATTAAGATTGTTCTTGGATTTCCAATTCATGAGAATAGTTTTTTTTTCATGATGCACAGGGCAGTGAGGACCATAAGTTCTGAGTTCCCTTCCAGGTCAATATTGCTTAAGTCTCCTAACATGCATAGTTTCAGGGAAGCAGCAATATTAATCCCTAAACATAATGATAAGTCTTCACATACCCTCTCTATTTCGCATACCCGAATTTATTACTGTATTTACCTGCATATACCAAAGAAAACATCAGTATTTCAGAATCAGAATCAGAATCAGAATCATATTTATTAGCCTGGTGAGCTCAAAATGCCCGGGCTGATTTTTTATCCCAGTCCAGCCCTGATATCAGTGTTACATTTTTGAGCTAAAACTGGAGGACTGGCTTTCTTGAGAAAATAAATCAGATGTGCTCTGTTCAGTTGGCACAAACGTTTACAGCAGAAAACCCCAAAACTCAATGTCTCAGTGACAAAATATCTTACTTAAATTGTCATTTATTGTTGAATTTATGAATTCTTTGTTGAATCTATGAAATTCTCAAAAACTTACAATAAATTTCATGTTAATTCTACCACATTGAAGTAGTCAACTCGTAATTATGAGAAAAAGATGTCGTAATTATGAGAAAAGATCTTACAATTTAGAGAAAAGATCTCACAATTTAGAGAAAAGATCTCGTAAAAACCCAGGTCCAAACTTCTTGTGGCATGTCGATTCATATGACAAACTAAAACCCTACGGGATAAGTATTAATGGTGCCGTCGATAGATTTTCGCATATGATCATGTGGATACATGCTTATTACACAAATATTACTCCCAGGGTTATTGCTGGTTACTTCATTGATGAAGTGGAAAACAGGAATGGAGTTCCCACACGAATCAGGTCAGATCTAGGAACAGAAAACTGTCTGATGGAGCAGATGCAGATATGTTTAAGAGGTAACCATGAAGACCGGTTTTCTGAGACATGCTACATTACTGGCTCGAGTAATCATAACCAAAGGATTGAACAAAGGTTGGGATTTTTAAGAAAACACCATGCACAATACTGGATCGGTGTCTTTCTAGATTTAAAGGACAGATACTATTTCTCAGGGGACTTTCTTGACAAACATCTATAACAGATTACATGTCTCGAAATAATTGAGGTAAGCCTTTCTGCATTTTGCAAGGTAAATTAAAATAGCATTTCTAAATTTTGTGAGTAATGCACCGGTAACTTTGCAGCGCATTTCTGGTGAACGCCATTTCTCTAAATTACTGTTATATATTGTATTATTTTACCAAATCAATAAACTGTAAAGCAGGATACTCTCTACAAATAACCACTTGTACATTGTAGTATTTATTAGAACCTTATCCACCTGTTCCTGTTCCTAATACAGTTACGATTTAACTTAAACAATAAGAACACAGTGGATAATCATCTACAGTGAATAATTTGCCCATGACCTTTAGTCCAACACAAACTGTGCTTTATCTTGAGTATGAGGTACTGTTTATAATTTATTTTCTTTTTACAGAGGGAGTTGTAGATAGTTGCTCTTTTGTGGAACATCCACAAAATTCGCCCAAGCAGGAATGCAGTTTTTCCAAGTGGACAGCCATTACTGATGTACAGCCTTCCTCATCTGTTTGGCACTACTGGCTATCTCAATTTCTCAATATCTCAATATTTATTTATACAAAATTTATACAGTACTCTGGATTTGCAAATGATGAATGGCAAGTAAACACATCAGATATCTGTCACACTGCGGCTTTGACTGGAGAGGAAGGAGTTGAAAGAGGCACGGGCACAGGCTGTCATCCCGAACGTGATATTTATTTTAACTAAGAACAGAACAGAAAACACCAAAACAGAATACTGGCACGGGGGCCGAACACTAAGACGGGAAGGCTTGCGAGGATAGCCCACAGATCAAAGATCTCGGGTGGATCCTCCTCTCGATCACTCCAGCCATGAATGAGATTGTCCTTGTCAGAGCTACCATAGTCTAGGAACTCCAGAGGGTTGCACCGACTCTCAGTCCTTGGCTCATCTCGCCACCGAGTCCCATGCTGGATGTGCCTCGAACTTACGGGGCTCGATTGAAAACCTGTCATGCCTGCGAGATGGGAGCATTCTGTTACACTGTGGAGAGGTTTGTAAAAGTAGACCCTGTTGTGGATTAGCATAAAAAATTCACAAGGAATTTTCTGTGTGGCACTGCACCATTCCAGTGTTTGTTTGCTGGTTCTTATGACAAAAATGATGGGAAACCTCAGTTGCAAGGTATCATGATTCAGCCGGTGTTTCAGAGAACAGTACTGACACAGGAGTTCAATACAGTTTATTTATGAAAAACAGATATCAGCCAAACAAAGTCATGTGGAAAACCACAATAACTGAAAAAAGAGTCTAAACTGGGCGTCACAGGAAGGAAAGTGAGTCCAAGATGGATAGATCGAAAAGATGGAAAGCGTTTTGTATAGTTTACAAAATCAGAGTACACATGCTTGGTACATGAGTAGATGAATACATTCAACAAGTTACTACAAAATGCTTTGTTATAAAGATCAGTCAGAAATAGGCCTAACATTTAGCAGGTGCAGGAAACCAGGTTAAAGTGGTTTAGACTTCCCTTTTGGCACAATAATGAGGTTGTACAGAACTCTTGTGCTTTTTAGAGCAAACATGCTAAGCCTGTATGACACCATTTTAGTCATTTGTCTATGTCATTATTTAGTTGTGTGTATATAGGTTTTTTTTGTTTGTTAGTTTTTGTTGTCTTTGTTCATGTATTAGTTGTCTTTGTTACTCACATACGTATGTATGGATGTTAGGTTGGTTTGTTGGTTAATTAGGTGTGTATTTATTCATTTATGGTTGCTTGAGTGTTTACTCAAGCATGGTTGTTGGCTTGGGTGTGTATTTACTAGGGGTGTCACGGGAATAAAAAAAATCTTCTTCTTCTGTGATGAATTAATTAAGATTAATTCATCACAGAGCTTGTAATTAATTATAGTATTAAAAAAATACTATAATTAATTACAAGCTCTGTGATGAATTAATCTTAATTAATCACAAATATTTTTGCTGTAAAAGTATTTAAAAATGTAAATGAACGTCTCTTTTATTTAGTAACTGTTTCTGCACTTTTCATGCTTCAGCAAGAACAATGACAGAACTAAGCCGCAGTTTAAGACAATGTACATACAAGCACAGGTGTTCTAATAAATTATGCTGGCTTGTTGAAAAATGCCACCTTTAAGATTATACAGTTCATACAGTTTATGTTCAGTTTATAACACTGATGATGAGAAATGGGCAAATAAATGCATAATCAGAGAAAAAGATATTTTATTTAAATAAAAAGATCCTGGACAGATAGATCTTTAGAGGTGCATAGAGCCAGTTTATACAGGTTCTACTACTGAGAAATGCTACTATGTAGAGCTTGTGGTGATGCTTGTGGTCAAGCGTACAGCTTGACAGCGCTGATGTTTCCCAGCTCAAGATGGCATTCTGCAAACTGCAGGAAAAAATGGCATTTTAAAATCAGAAAACTTTATTGATCATAGAGGAAATTGCTTATGTAATGACTCCAAAGACATAGATCCCAGAGTAGTGACACACTCTAATTTACCTTTGAACTGTGCACTGAAGACAGCGTGTAGGAGCAAACAAGCACATGTACAGGTTGAAAGTAACAGTTAAAAGAGCTTTTAAGATATTCATCACAGTAAACCAGTGACCCTAACACAATATAGCACAGATAAACCAGTGTCCAACGCAAGATAGCATAGATAAACCAGTGCCCAGTGCAAGATACCACAGAAAAACCTGTGTTCAATGCAATATAGCACAGATAAACCAGCCTCCCTTATGCTAGGTTGCAAAGATTTATAAGCCTGGCACTAAATCCCAAGACTATGGAACTACACTTGTGCAGAAGGGCCCGGTAACACATCTCAATGGGTAGCATGTTTTGACAGAACACCGGACCGGGTTAATGTCACGTGGTGTGATTAATTAGTGCTATTTTTTTAAAGCGTTAATTTTTTTCTGTGAGCAATTGATCGAAATTAACACGTTAATTCGACAACCCTGGTATTTACCCTTTCATGTTTAATCGTGTATGTATGGTTGGTTGATCGGTTGGTTGGTTATGTGTTTTACTCGTGTATGTATGGTTGGTAGGTTGGTTGGTTGATTAGTTAGGTTTACTTTTATTCATTTGTGCTCATTTGAGTGTTTACTCATGCATTTATGGTTGATTGGCTGGGTGTGTATTTATTCATTTATGTATGACTGGCAGAGTCCCCAGTCAGAAGGAGATCCAACTCACACCTCCGGCAGAACTTCAACCATGTCTCGGTGGAGGTGGGGAATGTTGAGTCCGAATGGGCCATATTCCGCATAACATTTTCACAAGGAATTTTCTGTGAGGCACTGCACCATCCCAGTGTTTGTTTGCTGGTTCTCAGGACAAAAATGATGGGAAACATCAGTTACAGGGCATCATGATTCAGCCGGTGTTTCAGAGAACAGTTCTGACACAGGAGTTCAATAAAGTTTATTTACAATAAGCAGATATCAGCAAAACAAAGTCTTGTGGAAAACCACAATTACATTGAAAAAAGTCTTTGAGGCAAACACACAGTCTAAATTGGGCATCCCAGGAAGGAAAGTGAGTCCAAGATGGATAGATGGAAGAGATGTTTAGTTTACAAACAGCAGAGTACACATGCTTGGTACATAAGTAGCTGAGTACATGCAACAAGTTACTACAAAATGTTCTGTGGCAAAGATCAGTCAGAAACAGACCTGACATTTAGCAGCGGTGCAGGAAACCAGGTTAAAGTGGCTTAGATTCCCGTTTTAGCACAATAATGAGGTTGTGTGAGAACTCTTGTTTTTTTTTAGAGCAAACATGCTAAGCCTATATGACACCATTTTAGTCTTTTGTTCATGTCATTATAT
>JBBIGA010083088.1:0-11570 GCA_037576975.1 Alestes dentex | reverse complement strand
GTGATGTGGCAGTCACCACATAAACAATTTCCTCCGGGATAAATAAAGTTTTCTGATTCTGATTCTGATTCTGATTCGGATGTTTGCCGCCGTCTGTTTTGAGAGTTATAAAGGCATGTGTTTCGGTCATACTGCAACATATCATCGATGAAAGACTCAGGGAAACCTGTTACAGTTGTGAAGTGGACCACCCCAGCCAATGGCAACATTCATGCCTCTATGACCCGGATGTGTGGTTTTACCGAATTCACTTTGAGGACATAAAACAGAGACTTTTCCAAGATGGTCCACAGCAAGCCATTGCAAACGTCTTGGATGCGTATGGCTTTCAACAAAACCCTCAAAAGACTCTTGGCATTGTGGAAGCTATTGTTTACCAACTTGAAGAATTTGATTCTAACATCAAAGAAAAACTGAGGAATATTGAGGAAACCCTTGTTGACCGAACATGTGCAGACGTTATTTCTAAAGCAATGGGGATGTTTGTTTGGGAAAAAACAATTTGTTGATGTGTAAACTGATTGTGGAAGAAAATTTTGATTCTGTAAAATCAATGTGTTAAATCTGGAGATATTCTTATTACCTTTTTTAAATTATTATTTTATAATACAGTTTGTATTTTCTACTACATCTACTACTCATTATATGCATGTATTCTTTTGTTATTCAAATAAACAGATAATGTCTGTTGAATCCTAATCTCCTGCATCATTATTTTTATGTGCTCTATCATGACAGACCTTACTATACAGCTTACTATACACCCTCCAACGAGGGATCTTTTGGTGGTAAAACTATCGGGGAAGATGCCTATACGCTCCACAGACCAGTGCATGTTAACTATAAGGGAAATAGAGTTGTGGGTTATGGTATAGATAAACAGTTCCAAGCGGACCTGGTCGATATGAGTATGTACTCTAAAGAAAATGAAAACTTTAAATATATGTTGACCTGCATAGATGTTTTTAGCACATATGCATGGGTGCGCATTTTGAAAAACAAGACGGGTCCTGAAGTATCTAAGGCTTTTGAAAGTACTCTAAAGGAAGAACGTGTACCTCAAAAGCTACAAACTGACAGTGGAAAAGAATTTTTCAACAAAAACTTTCAGAACTTGTTGTCTAAATATGGTATTCATCATTTTGCCACAGGGAGTGAACTTAAAGCTAGTGTGATCGAACGCTTCAACAGAACTATCAAGTCTAGAATGTGGAGGTATCTAACAGCTGTTAATTCCAAGCATTATATGGACATATTGCCCGATTTGATTACGTCCTAGAACAACAGTTATCATCGGAGTATCAGGATGAAACCTGTAGATGTGTCCAAAGAAAATGAAAATACGGTGTTTAAATTACTGTATGGCGTGAGCAACGTAAAAGAAAAAAACGTTGTGTTTAAATACAACATAGGCGACATCGTGAGAGTATCTAGAGTGAGAGAAGCATTCACAAAGGGTTATGAACAAAACTTCACACATGATTTTTCTTACTATATCTGAATGTATCCCCCGAATACCACCAGTCTACAAGTTGAAAGATTATGACGATGATATATTAGAAGGGTCATTTTATGAAGAAGAACTGCAGAAAATCACTGTTGATAGGAATAAAACATTTAAAGTGGAAAAGATTTTAGACAGAAAGAAAGCGGGGAAAAGACATATGGTCCTAGTGAAATGGTTAGGATGGCCCTCAAAATTTAACAGCTGGGTCCTCGAAAAAAACGTGGTTAACATTTAGAACTTTTAAAACTAGAGTCCCGAAGATCGTATGTTTCATTCAGTGCGACATCATGGCCGATGAGGAGTTTTACATAACACTGCCATACGATTCGTCTCAGAGTGTGTACCCAGACAACGAAATTTTTAATTACAGAACTAAGCTTACACGGTCGCTAATTCTGAAGGGTCCGTGGGAGGTTGGTCTAATAGAATTTCAGTACCCAAGATCGTGGGAGATGTTTAGTGACAAGGATGGCATGATTACTGTTACCGATACAATTTCACATCAGGCAACAAAAATCAAGATACAGGGGGGGTATTACGATCTATTCAGACCATCGTCAGCGAGATCAATAATCAGCTCGAAAGCCATGCTGAGAATCCCAGTCATAGAGTAAGAGTTAAATATGACAAAACAGCAAACAAATTTTATGTTGGCGGCATAAGACTTGGATATGACGAAATAGTAAACAAAATTTATGTAGATGCTCTGGACAATACAAGTCTAACTTTCTGTGGAAAACTCAGCACCATTTTAGGCTTTATTGACAGTGTCGCATTTGAGCCGAACACGACACCAAAGAGGCATGGTAAAACATATGCTCATCACCTTATCGACCTGTTTGGCGGCAAGTATTCCCTATTTGTATATAGCGACATAATAGACTATCAATTTGTGGGGAACTATTTTGTACCACTGCTACGATGTGTACATATAACAGGGAAAAACAAAGATGTGGTCACTATTAAACACGACAGAGCACACTACGTACATGTGTCCAAAGCGCACATTAACGACATAGCCATAGAGGTAAAGTCGGATCAGAACCGGCATATACCGCTTAAGTAGTCGCAAAGCTACATTTCAGACCTGTGATTAAACAGTTTAATCCATATGCAGACCCACAGCGTTATGTGGCGTATTATCAAAATCAAGCTGATGGGCTACTGCCTGGGTATATAGGTGGCCATACTATGTATGGGGCCAGAATCGGGGGTCTTTTCAGGGGGCTTTTCCAAATGGCAATACCACTATTGAAAAAAAGTTTCAGCATTGCAAAACCCCATCTAAAGACAGTCGCTAAAAACATTGTTAGTGATGTGTTGGGTAATGTCATGCATGCACGTCACAATGAAAATGGTCAGGACGGTTCTGGACTGTTGGTGATACAACGTAGATCTGCGAAAAGGCCCCCTGGTGTGAGATGCACTCGCTGTCTGAAAAAGAGTGTAAATAATAAGAAACGGTCAGTGTCAAAAACGAAATCATGGAGTAAACAACACAGAGGACCTCAAACAAAAAGAAACTGTAAAACCATTTTCTAATCATGGCATTAATTCACGGAATGTCCGAAGAGTGTGTCAAATCAGAGCTGGACTTGTTTACAGTCCCCATGACACAGACCGCCATTGATAAAAGCACGTATGTCCAAGTGCCACCTATTTCTGCATTCTCCGATACAGCTCCTTTGAAGTTTTTCATCGCAGGCAACGGCGAAGATTATATAGATTTAAACAACACGCTTTTGTTTACACGGATCAAAATTATAAAACCGGATGGTACTGATATCCCCGCTGGAGCAGCTGTGGGGTTGATACATTTTCTCCCAAGTGGACGTGTCATTGGGGGACCACCTAATAGCGCAAAGCTCAAACACCTATCCGTATCGTAGCATCATAGAGTGTCTGATTAACTATGACGGCGAGACCCTGGAATCTGTGTTTTCAGCAGGTCTCTTTTATAAAGATTCTGCGGGCCACATGGATGTGACCGACCTGGCAGGCAATAATCTGGGCCTTCAAAAACGGGCTGCGTTTTCAGACGCCAGCAGTGTGATTGAATTATTGGCACCAATCTACAGTGATATATTTTTTCAAGAAAAGTTCATGTTTAACGGGGTCAATGTTAAAATCAGATTTATACGTACAAAGTTTAATTTTGTTTAATACGAAACAATGCTGTACAGTACAAAATATGTATGGTGGCAGCCTCCTTATTTGTTAAAAAAGTTGCCGTATCACCTGCTGTGACACTAGCGCACGCTCAGGTATTAATGACCACCACGGCTAAATACCCCATTGACAGGGTATATCTAAAAAATTTCTCAAAACCTCCAATCAAGAAAACTTGTTTTAAGGAACGCTTCCCAAATCTATTGTAATAGGTATGGTAGATAATGACGCCTTTACAGGCGCATATGATAAGAGACCATTTGCATTTAAGCATTACGACTTGGAATTCTTGGCTGTATATGTAGCCGTGCGTGAGTTCTACTGGCTAGTTCAGGCAAACGGAAGACATCTAAAAAATAGGTCATTAGCTGTCAACAGAAGATTTTTTGAACAGATACACACTTTACGCGTTCAACCTCACACTGGACGAAGAGTGTGGACAGCATTTGTCACTAATTAAATCAGGAAACAGTAGACTGGAAGCCCGTTTCAGACAACCACTCCCAAATACTATTAATTTGATAGTTTATGCCAGATTTGACAGTATAATTGAGGTGTCCAATCGTAGACAAGTTCTGCTGGATTACTACTGAGACCATGAATACTGTCGAGCTAACAGCTGTTATGGATAAGATTTTGGCAAACACGCATTTTCTCGGTGTTCTGGAATGCAATCTATTCCCTACAAATTACGTGCAAGAGCTACCTTCATCTGTAATAATTAACACACATAGCTCGGACCTGCCGGGAGAGCATTGGCTGGTCGTGTACATAAATGAGGAACGCATTGGCTGTTTTTTTTATCGTTTTGGTAACAAACCTGACAGCAAGTTGTTTCCATCAGCCATTTACACATTTTTAAGAAACAGTTGTACTAGTATGAAATTTTCATGTACAGGTACAAGATTTTAAGGCTGTTACGTGTGGTGAACATTGTGTTTTCTTTCTTTAACACATGTTAAGAGGCCTACCCTATGAGGATGTGATGTGTAGATATACAGATGATTTGATTAAAAATGATAATATGGTATCATTACTTGTGAAGAAATCACAACCGTGTGTCTGTCTCACAATTATGTTTTGTTGTGTTCAGTGTGTACAAGAGTGTAACTCTTTTAAAAAGAATGATTAATGTACCACAGATATTGAATAAAAGAAAACAAACTCTGAACAGTGGTCTGAGAGTGGTATAAAACCGTGAAGCACGTTTTGTAAAATGAGACGTCTCTGCACCGGCTTAACTTTAAGTAAATGTTTCAAAAGCGGCAAGTTTCTCCGAATCCTCTCTGACATAGTTAGTGTTATACTTCAGTTCTTTTCCTGGAGATATACAACCGGGTACTTTGAAAGCAAGTCTGTTCTGAGTCTAAACGAATCGGGGGTTTTGGCTTTATAATCGCTTAGAAGGTATCCGTAAGGTTGTTCCGTAGCATTTTTAAAACATTCCAGAAAATACTTTGTGTTACCAGAATACATATGTCTGGCTAAAACGGCAATCTGGTTGTTATCTTTTGGGGTTTTAAAAAATATTAGATAATTTGTGTTTAAACTAATTGTACGACTAGATTCTGTATGAAGTATACAGCGCTGAGGTTCCGGTGGTACATGTATTGTGTAAACACTTTCTCAACCTGCATCCTTCATGACATCATCGATAATTAACAAATTATTTTTGTTTACGGGTAGGAGTTCGTCATCATCTAGAGCACCGGGTATTCCTTCTATGAATCTAATTTCTCTTAGCTTCAACAAATCATCATAAAGAGGTTGCCAACAATCGTATATGTATACGAAAATTTTCAGTTTGATCACTAATCACATTGTCAGCATTTGCGATCAGCATCTTTACAAAAAATGTTTTTCCAGAGTTGGATGGCCTACTTATAACACATGAGAATGGGTGCTGAAGTCTAAAATCGAAACCTGTAACATCTCTCAACCCCATACTAAATTTGTGTATTAAAAACAACGGTTCAGTATCCGTATGGCAACGTTGTGAAATCACTGAGTAGCACACGTTTGTTGTACACAACTCTGAAGTGCTTGACGACTGATTTGTTTTTCAGAGTGAGGTGTTTTTTATCACGCACAATGTTATCGGTACACGCCTAGATGTACCGATTGCTGTTTCTGTGCACCACGTGATGGTCAACAAGACCAATCAGTGTGTCTAACCTGATCACTTTCGAGTTTTCAGCATTTAGAGTAATACCCTTTGCTTTCATACAAGTTTTACCTGCAGCCGTTCGATAGCCATACGTTTTTGGGCCGCCTGAACAGAATTCAATGATATGGTCACCATTACCTATCTCATCTGTAAGATCTTTTGAAACAAAAATTAAACTATCGGTGTCACTATAAAGTAGTCTGTCCCCTACTTTATCCATGATGTCATAAAGTTCTAACCGTGCATGAGCTGTCATGAACGCCCCAAGGAACACATTTATGTCCCCCGTCTGAGCCCCACAGCCATCAGCAAAACGCCACTGAACCAATGCCACATCCTCTGAGACAAATGAAAAGTGTATTAACATCATACTCACCACCAAATATGTACCTTGCATACTGATCTATGTATGTTTGTTTGCTTATCAGCCTCTGACGCAACGTGTGCCGGGTAACCGCTAGCCTCTTGCTTGTGTTGTAAAAATGTTTTTACGTAATCTGAAAACACGGTGTCAGACCTCTGGGGAAAATGCCACACCTGATCCACACACGTGACTGTATAACCCTTCTCAATAGCCTTCAATAATTCAGTACTGACCCAGCAACCTGAAAGGGCTCGCTCCACATCATTGTGGCTGCAGGTTGTGGTCTGATTCTCCTGTTCGGCACAAGTTGTACAGAGAGGGAACATTAATTTACCATTACAACGGTAGGGTAGAACGGGGTGGAGTAACGCTCGTGGGGGGAACGGGGTGGAGTAATGCTCGTGGGGGGTATACTGTGGCTTTGACTATGCCATAGTAATTTTCAAGAGGCTCAAATTCCTTCAAAATAATCGGGGGGTGACCTATTGGGTAGCTTTTCCAGGCCTGACAGAATGGGTATAAACTGGTGAAATCTACATACCTAATCCTCTCACCATTTTAAGCATTGTAGTACAAATTGTAAGCATTTGTTCTACCACCAAACACCTCTTGGTTTCAACCGTTCGGGGTGTTTGTACCTGAACATGAAATCGATAACTGCAGGGTTGTTTTTCTTTGCGTGTTTCCACTCACATTCCCACATGATTTCAACTTTTACACCATAAGCTTTGGTTAGTGCCTCCACTTTATCATCAAAGCACTTTCTTAAAACACCATATGGTGTCTTTGACAAAGGGTCCGTGTGGTTCGGATTATAGCGACAAGAGTGGCCATGATGCATACACCCGTTAAATTCCAAAGCAATTCTGTCACTGCCTTCTTCGTAATACCCATCAAGGTAGTATTTTCCGATTGAAACCTCGCCTCCAGTTAGAGCGCGCTGCACATCTACTTTTCTATCTGCCCTGACAAATTCTCACCATTCGATAGAGATGTTTGAAAACACTTTGTGCTGGTTGTTGTGCGTAAGAGCTATCGTGTCTTTGGGTAGAAAATGTGTCTTGTACACGGCCATACAGCACGAGGCCAGAGTTGTCTGGCTAAAGGGGTCTAGCTCTGTACATTCAATAATCTCTTTACGGTATTTTATACAAGCCTCCCGAAGTAGAACAACGTCGTTTCTACCGTATTTAAAAAGTTCTTTTTGAAAGTCGAAAATGACACGGGCAGCACTCATCAAATGCGGTTCTGTCTTTATCAGACATGTTTTCATAACCATAATAAGACTTGTCAGGGTAGGGACCACAGTAGTTTTGACGTATGTTAAACTTGTGTGGGAATAACCCTTCTCAGAAGTCCACAGATTTAGCGCCTCCATTGTTTTGGCTAAAAGCATCGGTATAAAGGAATAACTGTCAATGTACCGTAGTTTAAACGCTTCATCGTACATGAAAATTAATCTACACCCCATCATGGTGATTTTAGGTGTAACCCTCATTTTGCCAAAATGGTCCAACAGTATGTAATTGTCAAAACCTGCAGCGTTGTGCACCAGCAATGTGTAACCTGTAAACCTGTCACATCGGAACTTTTTGAAAAGCATGTCTACGCAATCAGACCCTTCTGCTGTAAACTCCTCACCATCTAAGGTTATGGCGCAAACAAAATTGGCACTGTGTTTACCGCCTTCAAACCGAGTCTCAAAGTCATAGAAAATACTTGTCGTCTATTTTTTTAAAGGCTTTTTAGGTTGAATGTAACAGTTGTGTGGCATCGGGCATCAGTTCTTCGTCACAGTGCACACACCCGCCAACAGTACATTTATGGGGTTTTGGGTTTCTTAAACTAACATTATACCGTCTGTTACAAACCTTACAATATTTTGTAACATCACACTGTGGCGGGGCATCATCCTTTTGAGTCATAGTAACGAGTAGTTTGTGTTTTTTAAAACAATAGTCTGATTTGCATCTCACACAGTCATTGCAATATCTAGACTTCCCTGGTCTCTTATAACAATCGGAATGAATGCACACATCGCACCTGTGTTTACAGGCATGATCTCTGCGACTTGTATAACCCACATAGCAAAACTGACAAACATGCGGTACACATAAGAAAGCTTTGAGATTCACTACACCATAGTAATGATAGTCGTGAAGGTATAAGAATGCTGTTCTAGTTTGTGGGGGCTTACCAGTCTGATATTTCTGCAACATTCCGGCGTCTGATCTGTAGAAGACTACAATTTTAACATTTAACAGACGCTCAGAAATGGAAACATCCTTAAATGCTACCTCATGGCTTTGGTTCGTATATCGGCAGCATGCTTCTCTAAGAAGCTTAGGGTTAGTGACCACAAGGGTTAAGGTAATGTGCTAGACAGATTGCAAAACATAGTTTGTTGGACACATTAACGGGGCAGAATAAATTAATCTTGTTCTTACTGATGACTTGATTATGTGACAGGTCGGCCAATTTTCTACCACCATTCCGACACCGTGTTATAGATACTGTAAGTTCTAGAGTGTCATCTGTCATAATCAACTGATTGCTCTGCAAGACTTTTTCAATGGCACTAATAAAGCGTTCTAGAGAGTAATTGTCAGATGCAGATAGTATTGCATTCACGTCAGAAGTCAAACTGGACCCTCTTAAAGAGATGCTAAAAACACCATTATGCCGTGCTAATGCTCTAGAGACGTCGACTATGTCACTCCGGAATGTTATGCATACTAATCATGTATGACTCCAATATCCGTGGCCAATACATCTCTGAAATTAAGTGATCTGTATAACATAAGACTATTGAATTTGGGTCTTGCCATTATCCTGTAATCACCAAAAACACCCCCGTATTTTATCAACCGCTCTATATCCGCACCGTCTATAGTTTCCTCTCAAAATTATTTAAAATAAACTACTGTTGGTGGTGGGGCTGCCCATCCGCTGTTAACAATAGTGGGGGAGTGTGAAGAAAAGTTTGTCCAGATGGTTTCTGAGGTCACTTAGTTTATTTTACATGTGCAATATCATGTGATGTTTTCCAAATGGGTGCTGAATGTGTGACACAGAGAGGAGTTATAGAGTCTGATAGCAGTGGGAAGGAATAATTCCTGTGCTGTTCAGTAGAGTACTTTAACTGAGTCTGTGGATAAAAGTACTTCTCAGTTTTGCCACCACACTGTGGAGTGGATGATCTAGACAACTGTGGCATGAGGGAACAGATGAAAACCAGTTTACAAATGAAAGATGTCAGACAATAGTCTGACTACATCACCTAAGGCATTTCACCCATAGCAATAATATTCAAACCCAGGTTGGGTCCAAGGACACAGGTTCGACTCACAAATAGGAAGAGGCGTGATCTTACCCAAAATTACACAAATGTTTATTGTATATCCTGATGACATCTTAATATATGCCTGGACCTCAGAGGAGCATGTCCAGCGTGTGAGGGCAGTTCTTCAGAGGTTGCTGGCTCATCAACTGTGCACTCCAGCATATTCCTGGGGTTTGTGACCTCATCTGAGGGTGTGGCCACGGATCTGCAGAAGCTGGAAGCTGTGCGTAATTGGCCCCTACCCAAAATGCTCAAGCAGCTCCTGTGCTTCCTGGGGTTTGCTAACTTTTATCATCACATTATCTGGGGCTTCAGTTAAGTTGCAGCACCTCTTACTGCTCTCACCATGCCCAACCAGACTGGATACCATCTCACGTATATCGGAATCAAAGCCTTTCATCAGCTGTGCTTACTCTTCACCATAGTTCCCATCCTGTGTGCTGTGGTGTGTTCACGTATGACTGAATGGTCATTTTCACTTTCACTTTCACTTATTCATCCAGATGCCAGTAAGCCATTCGTTGTGGAGGTGGACGCCTCTGACGTGGGCATAGGAGCCATTCTCTCCCAGCCAGGTCCAGACCAGAACAATCAACCGCACTCAGCAGCTTTACGGGTAGGGGGCCGTGAATTGTTGGCCATCAAGTGGGCTCTGGAAGAGTGGCGTCACCGGCTTCAGGGTGGCTGGAAGCCATTTACGGTCTGGACGGACCATCAGAATCTACTCATTATACAATAAGCAAAACTGTTAAATCCCAGGCAGGTGCAGTGAGCTCTGTTTTTTGAGCAATTTAATTTCCATCTGGTGGCCATTTATACATATGCATATATATTTTAGAATACGTTAAACTAGCATAAGTAGAATACACATAATTGTACAATAAACTGCAAAGGTTTAGTGTATCCCTGTAGAAGATATGTTAACTGTTCACTTATAAAATATTCATAACATGTCATTTGACTGGGGGTGTTCAAACGTTTGTATACAACTGTATTTCAAGTAACCCAATTGTTAAAGGGAACCCATAATTAAAAATGTTATTTTAAAAAGAATTGCTTTTCATTTAAGACATTTAAACTAGCAATTAACCTTTTATGTAAAATTATTTCATAATTCCAGTGATTGCTGTTCATAACTATAATACTGATACACTATAATGCTGACCTAGAGTGATTAAGAACAAGGAAGGCTCATGAGCCAACAGTTATGTCAAGCTCCACAGTTGCATTCTACTACATGAAGGTTTCCAGGCAACATCTTGCAGCCAATCACTGTAGAATCAGCTGCATTCAAAGAAAGGGACTAGGAGAATTTTTAAGAGCAGCTGCTCTGTGTAGTGATGTTCTTATCCATTGAGAGCAAAGAACATTTTTTGTTTCTCATCCATTATTAAGAGTTATGAATCATTAAATGTACATACACAAGTTTCTCTCTGTCATTCAGAGGATTTCCTTTATACTGTCATGTCTGAGGCAGCTTGGACGCACCTCCAATGGAGCCAATCACCAGAATATTAGGTGGCACACAGCCCTGGACAGGTATGAGTGACGTCATGTGGATTTGTGTGGAGCCTAGGAAACTCAGGTGTGAGTGATGAGCTTCATTCAGGGTTGCTAGGCACCTAACCATAAGTCCACCTGTCTCGGCTTCAAGCTCTAATCATGTTTAAGTCTGGTGGTTGTGTGATTGGCTGGGTGCGTGTGTGTGTGTGTTTATAACCCGGCCGGTTCAGTCACTCAGTGCTGGGTCACCCTTGTGGTTTGGGGTTATAGCTTTGTGTGTTCTAGGAAAGGAAAGAAAACATATTCCTCCAGATTCTTTGCACTGCGGAGAATTCCGGAGAGTGGGTCATGAGTAGTAATTAGTATACACTTTCTGTCAAAAAGGTATTTATTGTTTTATTGCTATGATTTATGGCGCTAATTTATGACCCTTTTATGATTGTGACCTTTGACATTTGACCATGTGTGACCTGTCAACATTGACCATCTGTGTGGTTTTATGACGTGTGAAACTTCC
>JBBIGA010083068.1:7500-11571 GCA_037576975.1 Alestes dentex | reverse complement strand
GAGAGAGAGAGAGAGAGAGAGAGAGAGAGAGAGAGAGAGAGAGAGAGAGAGAGAGAGAGAGAGAGAGTGTGAGAGAGTGAGTCTGTAAACACCACCACCACCTACTGTACAGTCATTGCATGAACTGCATAGTAACAAGCAGCTGATTGGATGGCAGCACATTATGACGTCTTTATTTCCTTAGTTCGTTTGTTATTTAGATAGTTTTGTTTAATTATTTATGTTTTAAATGGAAAGAAAATAGTCATTATACTGATTATACCTCACACTGCACATTGTTCATAAACCTTGCAACAACTAATTACCATGAATCCTGTGAAGAATGGACACTGTTGTAGTCATATTTCCAACTAATGTGTGTGTGATATATTGTAATGTATAATATAAGATTTTGTAATGCACACATACAGTCTGTGGTCTAAATCATACAGAAGAGAACACTCACAGGTGATTCTGCTGGTGGCTGCAGGAATGTCCTTTTTAAAAGCCAGGAGGTACAGTAAGGATGTGGGAGTAGGATGTAGTATAAAAAGAACAGTGGTCTTTCCGTTCTGGAGTCCCGATCATGAATCATAAAGGTTGCGAAGGGAAATAAGGGGTGAAATCTAATCTAAACCCTGCAGTGACTTCTGCTACAGGGGACGTTCTGTTTGTTTTGGTATGTTTCCATGGTGCCCGGGTGAGTCAGGCTCATGCACTGTGCTCGGTCTACCTGGTCTGAGCGTCCGGCTGCAAATAGCTTCCTCCAGCTTAACAGAAAACTTCTGGTTCAGTTGTAGGAATGGACCAACCGAGGTTCTTAAAACAGTAACGAAGTCACAGCCAGGCGTGATGGAAAGGACATATATACACGAAGGAAATACATATATACATACAAATATATATATACACACACACACACACACACACACACACACACACACACACACACACTGTATCTATGGGAATTTGTATCCATCCAGTCAAAGGAGCTTTTGTGTGGTCTGGCACTGATGTTGGGCAAAAAGCCCTGGCTCACAATTGACGTTCCAGTTTATCCCAAAGGTGTTAGTTTGGGTTGAGGTCATGGCGCTGGCCTCTGGCATTCCTCCACACAAACTCGTCAAACCATGTCTTCATGGAGCTCACTTTGTGCGCAGGGGCTCAGCCATGCTGGAACAAGAAAGGGAATTCCCCAAACTGTTGCCACAGAGTGAAACAATATAAACACGTAATTGTGTAAAAGTCTTTGTGTGATGTAGTGTGAACATGATCATTCACTGGAACTAAGGTTCCCAAACCCTGAAAAATATCCCCAGCCCATTATCCCTCCTCCACCAAATTTTACTGTTGGCACTGTGCATTCTGGTAGATAGGGATCTCCTGACGTCTACCAAGCACTGATTTTCCAATATACTGCCAGATATTAAAGTGTGATTCACCAGTCCAGAACACACATTTCCAGTGGCGGCATGCCTCAAACCACTGCTGCCCATTCTTGCCATTGCACATAGTGATTACACATAGGCATGTGAACAGCTGCTAAGATTGTTTAAACATACATTTTATATCATAACACCGCCTCATAACCCACATTTTTAGTATACTTTTACTAGAGATTTCATTTATTGTGACTGCTGTCATTCATTTATTGTGTGTTTTAAAAATTCCTTTAATCTTTTCCTATTTAGTTACCAATAAATTTGTGGGTAAAATCACATGTTTGAAAAGAGCTTAAGATTCAGATATATTAACTAAACTGACCTTCTAGCTTTAGTACTAAATCTAAAGAAGCAAACTTTAGACACCATGTACAGTGTTTTGGATGATCAAGTACTTTAAGGGGTTGGGGAAAACTGTAAAAGTGGTTTTTGGATTAACTGATTTAATAATGAGCTGAATAGGTGAAATATATCATAATGTGTAGAGCATAAGGGACTTCGGAACATTTTTTCATTTTTTGGAGTTCTTCAGAGCAGCTGCGCTTCCTCTAGGAAAGCTGTTGTTGACCAGTTCTGGTGGGAAAGTGGACGATTCTTCAAAACGAACAGTGTTTGTATGACCGGTGTGGGAGCTGGAGCGGAGGCCGAAAACTTCCTCTGGCTTCCTCTGGAGAAAAACACATCCAGATGTTGAAAAGCACTCAGGTTTAAGTCTCATTTGTATGTTGTGCTCATTACTAAATGATCGGCATTACACTCGCTCTTCAGGGCTACTTCTGTGTTATAATCCAGTCATAATGTGAAGCTAATAATGCATATTTGACTGATTCAGGGAGGGATGAGTGTGTTACAGTCTGTGGTCATTGCTTTAGGTGAGAGTCATAGGGATGATTGAATACACTGGCTTAAGTGTTTATGAACATATTCCAAATAGACACTTGGAGGTATTTTTACGTATTTCACTGCTTCTTGCTGTTCCTGAGTTGTGTCTGAATTATTCTTCTTTTGAGATTTTATTAAATCATTTTATTGGAGTTCTAAAATTGTCAAAATGTTTGCTTTTATTGTGTGCTTCCACCCATTGCTACATCCACAACCCCCTGAGTATGAAGCCAGTATGGCAATGACAACTATTCTTCTATTTTTCATTCCAAGCCATACAGTCACATGTATCACATGAATGTTACAGAGCAACAGAAGTCATATTGTCCCCTGCTCTTCCTGTAGTGTAGCACAATCATAGACTCTTCACAACAGGGGAGGCCTGCAGCTGTGCATTGTGTTTGTGTGTGCATCCAGTTCTGCAGTCTCAAATTTAGATTCTTTTGGAAAGTGACATCTGTGACAACTTTACTTTGTGTGTGTTTGTATGTGTGTTGTGTAACAGTGTTAGAGCTTTTAATCCTGTTCTAGCTCTGTACCTTTCCACACCCTTTTCCTAAACAATACTCTCTCACACACACTCTTCCTTTTCTTCTCTTCTCTTTTCCACACTTCTCTTCTCTTCTCTACTTTTCTATTCTCTTCTCTTTTCCACACTTCTCATCTCTTCTCTTCACTTTTCCACGCTTCTAATCTCTTCTTTTGTACTCCTCTCCCTGTCTAATCTCTTTCATTCTCCTCTCCCTCCTTTCTCGCCGCCTGTTCTCCTTGTGCTTTGCTCAGTTAGCTGTAGTGTAGTAGGAGCTGATGGTACTGAGAAACTACTGCATGCACATATTATATAGTTTGCTTTAATTTGATTAATTGCATGCACATGGGTACATTTGCCAGGGTGTGCTGATGTCTGTTTATTCTAAGTGTGTGAGAGTGTGTGTGTGTGTGTGTGTTTGTGTGTGTGTGTGTGCATGTGTGAGGGTGGAGTTGTATAATTTATGACTTTGCACTCAGGAATGAAGGGAGAGGCTGCCTGTTGCAGACTGAGCAAGTTTGGTTGGCATGCAGTGTTCGACTTTTCTCTGAAAACCAAACACAACGAATAAAGACCAAGAGAAGCCAATCAGAGCTGGTTTAGGACTCCACTTTGGTCCACAGTAGCCTTTATACACACCTGCAAACAAAGAGAACTATAAAACAGCACAGTTCCCCTTTCACAAATTCTTTGGAGCTATAAGGATAATGTAGTGACAAGTAATGGAAGTTCATGCCAACCTAGTTCATATTGTGCTGACTGCATGTCTAAATCATCACACACTGACTTTCCATTTCTTATTAGCCTCGTACCTTCAGTGCTAAAAAACACCTAATTGATTAATTGGAGAAAGAGAGTACGTGAACATGGAAATTAGATTTTTGAGCGACTGCTTTAGGCAGAGTCAGGATAACGTGCGTCATCTCTTTAGTGACCATGTACTTGTTTTGCACCAGCAGGTGGCGTGATGTCCAGTGGCCGCGAGTCTGTGGGGGATTTGGTTCCCCAGGATGTTCTGGAGGTGTTCACCCAGGACCGGCAGGGCAGGAAGGGCAAAAGGGGTCGGAGGCGAAACTCCATCAGCCGAGCCTTCAGCTGGTTCAAGGGCCGTCACAGGAAAACACACCGAGCTAACAAGGAAATGCATATAGATCTGCTTGCACCTGGAACACCTGTCCCTATACCACTACCCACACCTAAGACAGGTAATAATACATTTACATAATAATAATAATTACT
>JBBIGA010083068.1:0-2500 GCA_037576975.1 Alestes dentex | reverse complement strand
TTCCAGTGGAACATGTAAAGGGGTGGAAAATATAGTAGCCGAGCTTAGGGAGCTGAGACACTTCAACAAGGGCCAAATTGTGATGGCTAGATGACTGGGTCATCTCCAAAATGACAGGTCTTGTAGGGTGTCCTGTTGTGCAGTGGTCAGTGCCTGCTAAAAGTGGTCCAAGGAAAGACAGCTGGAGCACTGGTAATAGAATCATAGACCCCGAGGCTCATTGATGCCTTTGGCGAGTGAAGATCTGGTTTGATCCCACTGAAGATCTGCAGCACAAACTGCTGACAATGTTCATGCTGGGTATGATAGGACAGAACACACAATATGTAGCCACAAACCAGTCAGAGCACCCATGTTGACCCCTGTCCACAGGCAGGATAGAATTGAAGAGAGAATACAAACAACACAAGAGCAACAGGACAGTAATTTACAGGACAGGAAACACTGAATTCTGGAGTTGTGCAAAAATGTAAAGGAATGCAAAGATTGAAGTAGACAGCAATAAATAATCTTGCACAAATAACAAGTAGCAGCAACAGAACTAGAAAAAATGTACATTGTATAATACAGGCAGCTGAGGAGTAAGTGTGACTGGGTGTGTGCGTGTGTGCGTGTGTGCGTGTGTGCGTGTGTGTGTGCGTGTGTGCGTGTGTGTGTGTGTGTGTGTTATTCAGTTCTGATTAAGGAGTTTGATGGCCTGGGGGAAGAAACTGTTCCCCATCCTGGTAGTGTAGGCCTGGTTGCTGCGAAACGTTCTGCCAGGCGGAAGGCGGGAAAAGAGGGTGTGGGAGGTCATCCATAGTGCTGTTGGCTTTGTGGATGCAGCCTGTAGTGTAACTGTCTGCAACAGAGGGAAGAAAGAGCCTTTTTTCAGCAGTCTTTACAGTCCTCTGTAAGGTATTGTCATCTAATGCAGCACACCAGGTTGTAGTTACAGAGAATGCTATCTATAGTCACTCGGTAGAATGTTGCGAGAACTGGTCACACCCACCTAGGTCAATGAACTTGATGTGTTTTGAACTGTGCATTGCTGCACAGTTGTGGGTCAGCAGAGGGCTGAGCACACAGCTCTGGGGTGCCCTGTGCTCAGTTAGGTAGTGCTGGAGTTGTTGCTCCCAATCCTGACTGACTGAGGTTTCCCAGTCAGGGAGCCCAGGATCCAGTTGCAGAGGGAGGTGTTTAGGCCCAGCAGCCTCAGCCTTTCTGTCAGATGGTGAGGAATGATGGTGCTGAAAGCTGAACTGAAGTCTATGAAAAGCATTCTCACATAAGTGTCCTTTTTATCCACATGGGTGAGGGCCAGGTAGTCACTGAGGCATAAAACTTATGACTTCTTTGGCGTGAGGATGATGGTGGTGATTTTGAAGCTCGCTGGAACCTATGTTGGCACTCAGGGAGATATTGTCAGTGAGAACATCTGCCAGCTGGTCTGTGCATCCTCTGAGCACATGTCTGGGAATGTTGTCTGGTCCGGTGGTCTTCTGTGGGTTGTGTCTAAGTCCTCCTCACATTAAGCCATGGTCAGACAGAGCACCTGTTCGTTGGGGGCAGGGTAGTCTTCCTCACTGTCGTGCCATTCTGTGCTTCAAACCATGTGTTTGTCATTCAGTGTATCTGGAAGGAAGGCCTCACCAACACAAGCAGGTGAAGATGTCCTGGAAGTGGTCTGGTGGCTCGGGACAGGTCGGTCCTTGCTGAGAAGCCGAGGTGGGGGCACGGCTTAGTGCGGTATGTGTCAGTGATGTTTGTTTAAACACAGACTATTACATTCAACTTTTGCAAAGTTGCCATACTGGTTGAATGTAGGGAGAATAGCCTTGAGATTTGCATGGTTGTTTACTTGCGGAAGATATATTATTATTATTATTATTATTATTATTATTATTATTATTATTATTATCATTAGATACACCCAAAACATGATGTTGACACCCTCCTGAGACACACACTCAGTCCAGCTGTCCAGCTTAAAATCTGAATTGGGTGAAGAAGGTTCGCTCTCAGTCACTCAATCTCTCTCTCTCTCTCTCTCTCTCTCTCTCACACACACACACACACACACACACACACACACACACACACACACACACACATACATACACAGTTCTGGTTCCTGCTCCAGCTTTAGATTTCTGCACTCAGCAAGTCTGAGCAGGTCTGAATAGTTTGTGTTAATTGGCCTTCTGTGGAGCTTCTGATGCTGCAGTTCATCAGAACACTAGAGCATGTGGCTCAGTTCAGGAAGAGCTCAGACAGAGGCCGATGGCAAAGATCAAAGCATTTAAAGGCAAACACTAACACACACACACACACATGCAGAGAAATAGGACAGATGTTTTGGAAATCAGATTCAGTTTTTCTTCTGAAGAAGTCGTCTACATAAAGTGAAGATCATGATTTGCCATCAGACACAACTTGCAAAGCTATACTCTCTCTCTCTCTCTCTCTCTCTCTCTCTCTCTCTCTCTCTCTCTCTCTCTCTCTCTCTCTCTCTCTCTCT
>JBBIGA010083027.1:0-11572 GCA_037576975.1 Alestes dentex | reverse complement strand
ACACATACATACATACATATATATGTATGTACATGAAGGACGATGTAAGGCTAAACAGGCTAAAGGACATGTAAGGCTAAAACTCCTTGCTATCAATAAAATGCTCCAAAATGCATCATTTTCTAAACCACACCGAATGATGTTTACATCTTACTTACTGAATAAGGCCAAATTTTGGAAAAATTTTGAGCTCCCCTTTGAAGCTTCCCTGCACAAGGTTAGGCTTTAACAGGCTCTAAAGAAGCCTTAAGTGAGGAGCTGAAAAGAACCTTAAAATGCTTCCACCCAGAGCCCTTTCTTTCCTCTCCATTTTTCTAGCTGGAGTGTAGGTGCCACATCAGACATGAAGCCAGCAGCTTAGATAATACCATCAATAACATCCACTCTGAAATGGCAGGGGGAAATCCAGAGGCCTGAGTGATGACTGTATCTCAGGCCGATTGCTGTCGGCGCTGTAATGCGGGCAAGTGGAGCGCGTTCCTCTGCGTTCACTGGATATTTTATGTGTTCTCGATCGACCCCACGTGCTCAGATGCACCGCAGTACTAACGTGGGCCGACTCTTTGACCTAGTTAACAATTCTGAGGGTAATTAGATGGAAGGGAAGGTGCTGTGGGACAGGCGAAGGTGCGCTTGATGAAAGCAGTTGTCCTTGGGCGCTGTTCAGGGGTGTCTGTTGTTTTCTGGTGTAATTAGCATTCATCGCAAAAACAAACGTCTCGCCAAAATATGTGTTCCAACCAAGACAGACAGTCCAGTCTGTTCAATTCCCCCACACCCTCCCTCTCTCTCCCTTGCTCCCCCCCACTCTCTCTCCCTGCGTGGGTGGGTGGCAGTGTCTATTTTCTAGTTGGTGGTCAGTGCGAGGTCACTTTGGTCACCTGCATATTTCTATATCTTCAAAACAACACTTTTGCGGATGTATTAAAAGGGCCCATATCCTACATTTTTCTTGCATTTTATTTCCCACCCCAAGGCCCACTTATGATGTTTACTCACCAAAAACAATAATCATTTATTTTATACGACCACTTTCCAACCTCTGGGGCAGGGATTGGCTGCCCACTGCATCACTTGGTGAATGGCTTAAATGCAGAGAAAGAATTTCACACTGTTCACACTGTGTGGTATGTTCATGCGTGACTATAAGGAGCCACTTTATTTTAAGTCCCTTAGACTTAAACTGGCTGCTTTTGTTACTGTCCCTATAAGACTCATATATGTAAAAGGCCTCTGTTCTGATTGACTGTCCTGCCATATTCAAAATATCCAGAGGCGGACAAAGTACTTAACTTCAGTACTTAAGTGAAAGTACAGATACCACTAGTCAAATGTTACTCCAACACCAGTGAACGTCATACAGTCAAATTTCACTTAAGTCAAAGTACTGAAGTACTTGCTTCCAAGAATACTTAAGTATTTTTTTTCACTTAAGTACATATTTCACTGCATTGTTGATTTATTGCCACCACACTTACAATATCTAATGCATCAAACTTGCTTGTAGAAGATGTAGTATAAGGAATAAGGTAGAATGTTAGATGGTGAGTTTTTGTATGCTGTAATATAGTTTGTTTTAGACAAACATGGCACACACTTAAAACGATACATACTTAAACATCGACTCTAAATATGGCCACGGATGTGTGCATGAAGACGCCATGAAGTCCGGCCGTTCTCCCCAGAGATGTTCACAAGTCATTTTTACCAAGTCCAAGTCAAGTCTCAAGTCTTTGTTTGTGCGACTTAAGTGTGACTCGTGTCAGAGTCTCAGACTCGAGTCCCCAACTCTGATTCGCCATTGATTGACCATGTTTAAGAAATGCTGGCATTGCAGCGTTACAGCGTAGACATGACGTAACACTACTGGTGATTTCTGATAGGCGACATCTGCTAAAAAAACAATCACATTTTAGAAAAGTGAGACAATAACACCCACTTTCAGAACTGAAGGTAACGAGAACCTTGATAGAAATGTAGTGAAATGAAAAGTACGGTTTTATCTTTCAAATGTAGTGAAGTGAAAGTTATAAGTTTCCAAAAAAAAGACTACTCAGGTGAAGTACAGATACTCAAAAACTGTACTTAAGTACAGTACTCAAGTAAATGTACTTCGTTACTGTCCACCTCTGAAACACTCTTCATTACTTCAGTGTGAAGGGGCGAGGCTAAACTGCTGTAGGCTGACTAGGCAGGCATATGTGAATGTTCTGGATTTTGTGACATCACAGCCTAGTGGGTACAACACTTGCCTGTGAACCTGTGACTTTCTACCATTGTGTCCTTGAGCAAGACACTTAACCCTCAGATGCTCCAGAGGGACTGTCCCTGTACCTAATGATTGTAAGTCACTCTGGATAAGAGTGTCAGCCAAATGCCCCCTTTACGCTTTATCACAAAAAAGTGAATTAAAAATGAGATGTTTTCTATAGCTACATTTGCTGTAATATTAACACTTTTTATTGGCTCTTTTATTTAAAAAAAGAACATTTTGGTTTTCCATGAAATGGGCCACGTAAACTTTGCGAATGTCTATGAAACCATCCCCCATGATGTCATACATTTTCCACCTCAACGACACAGGATATAACAAAGTAGATATTGAGATCTATGTATATAAACAATTTTTTACCTTGAAAAATAGTGGCCTAGAGGCCAGGAATTAACAATGGATGAGAATGGACCTGAACCCCAAGCCACAAATGATATCAATTTAACCCAAGCTTGCAAACCAGCAGACACACAGACATATCCGTTGGGGCTGAGCTGCTGAATTCCAAGAATTGCCAGAAGCTTTCCGATCCTAGAACGGACGTCATCTGGACCGCCAAGGGTTCATCAGTCTCTTTTCTGTTGGTCAGGTTCATCAAAAAGCCCACTCGTCCTAACATGACCTTCTATCGGAAGCTGTCAGGCAGGAATCCTGGAGGGCCACAGATCCACAGAGGGTGTTTTCCCCTCTAACACATTGTCATCAGCTCCAGAAGAGCTTGACGCTGAGCTACTGGGTTGGAAAAGGGAAAATATTTGACTACATTGCTCCGCAGGGCCTCAGATGGAGTCTCTGGTGCCTTTGCAAGCCATCATCTGCTAATGTTATATCCCATGTTCATAAGCAGAGCTGTTTCTGAACATTAGGGGGCCCTGTGTAATCTTACTTGCCTTCTACCTTCCCCAGTCATGCTATTTTGGGTGAAAACATGGAATTATCCCCAGCATTGCAACTGGCTATCTAGACGTAGAATGTAGCATTGAATCCACTGTTTATTAGGAAAACACTTGGGGCCTTCAAGGCCTTCAGAAAAGGCCTAACTATTCCTGCAAACAAAGATCCCCGCATTTAAAACTATGAGGCACTGCAGTGCTACTCTTATATCATAATTAAGTCAAGAGGAAATCATCCACTAAGAATTGCATTCTCAATGGTGTCAAGGGAGATGTAGTCAGTCAAGCTCTCCTATTGGTTAAATCTTCAGGACTGGCAGATTAACTACCCACATTATTAGAAAGTGACAAGAATCAGTAACACATGATTCCCAACATGTAGGACCAATTTCATGAGGGTGAATGTCACTCTAGACCTTTTGGAAGTTGTGGATACAGTCAGCAGTCTAACCAGTGGGTTTCTAATGGATGATAATGGCTGAAGGAGCCACATGTATGTTCAAATGTCTGTTTCAAGCTTCATACACAACATGGAATGTCTTTAACAAGCTTTAGATATCTGTGTTTGCTCTAACATGGTCAAAATATGTTCATCTGTAATCCCAATAGCTTGGTGCTAAAGTACTACTAGATTCCCATAAGGGTGCTAGCAAAAATGCCCTTGTTTTAATATTTATGACCCAAACTGAACAGCTGTAAGACTCCTGGTTTGCCGCTGCTGTTCACACAAATTCTCTTCATATCAACACTGAAAATGTCTGAAATGCACTGCTGAAAACAGAACATGATTATTTTACTAAAATGCAAAAAAACAAACAAACAAACAAAAAAAAACATTCAATCAAACAGGCTTTCCATTTAGTCTATTACTATATACATGCAGTCAGGTGGGGCCCAGGGGGCCCCAGTCAACTGCTTTTACCACTTATAGCAAAAACGGTTCGGCTTACAAAGCCTATCCAAATAGACACAGCATAATGAACCAGTCATATGTTTATTCAAATCCACAATATTTGATCTGATCCAATCAAAACATGGCATGTTAATTAGTTAATGAGATGAATGAAGTGTGCTAATTGAGGGATGCCCACCGGGGACTCGCACCCTGCTTTACAGCTTCAATGTTTTTAATGGGACCAGGTGCTGCTGGTTAATTCGTCCAAAGCTGCGGTGCACGTGAAGCGCTAATATCCACATTGGCCTCCCCTAATAGAAGCATCGCAATTACGTGTCCATTTTGTTTATCCAAATCAACAATCCCTGCATTCATCCGGACGGAAGCGGCACAATCGGGGGAAAGCTGGGTGCACAGGTGACATTAACAAACCGCTCGTCTGCATCGTTTTAGAATTATTTTTAGCAGTTGCAGCCCTAAAATGTGGGGCTACTGCAGTCCCCTCAGCACCACCCCCCCTTCCTGCTACCCTCTGGTTCCTAGTCCAGGAGATTTAACGATGACCAAAGCTTAAACGTGGATGTGTGCCTTGAGGCGTTTGCGGAACAAACAGACGCCGAGCTGCCTGGGACTCACTGATGGGATCCGCATGCAGCGTGCAGCGCTCGGACGAGCCTGGAACGCAAATCAGTGAGATCCGTCTGCAGCTGCAGAGAGAAAGTGATGTATGTAGACTATGGAAAGCAGATAATGACCCCGCTGTCTGATGCTGGCTGATCCGGAGACTGAATACACACCTGAGGCATCCGGGCAACATTATGACAATGTAATAACACAATCCCACTCCTGCACCATGCATATTAAAGCGGTGTAATAACATAAGTCTCCTCATGCATTATACATGGCCCGACCTGCACAGCTGAGTGAACACCTACAGTGGAACGCAACAGCGGGAATTCTGCTGCGTAGGCTGGATTCAGATCTTCTAGGCCATACGGTTAGAAGGGGACACTTTCAGAAAATCTTGTTTGTTCCACTAACAGCTGACGCTTAACAATATGTTTTCTCTAAAAGAGCAATACCGTAAACACAGATATTAATCATTTTGGTGGTAAAGAGAATTAAAGAATCACTCATGACCTCATATGACCCAACCTTTTTTCATTAGAATGAAATACATTTAACCCAAACTCTGTGCTACTCATATATATATGCTATACATATATATATGTATATGTATATATATCTATCTATATATATATATATATGTGTGTGTGTGTGTGTGTGTGTGTGTGTGTGTGTGTGTGTGTGTGCATGTGCGTGTGCGTGTATATATTTATAAATAAGACCTAAACACAGTGATTCCCTGTATGACCCAAACACCGTGATGCTCCATAAGACCCAAACACAGTGGTTCCCCATATGACCCAAACACAGTGCTGTATCATATGATCCAAACACAGTGATTCCCAGTATGACCCAAACACAGTGATGCTCCATATTATCCAAACACAGCTATGCTTCATAAGACCCAAACACTGTGACTCCTAATATGACCCAAATGCAGTTATTCCCCATATAACTCAAACATAGTGACTCCCTACATGACCTGAACACAGTTGTTTCCCACTGGACCCAAGCACAGTGATTCGAATATGATCCAAACACAGTGACTCCCTACATGACCAGAACACACTGATTCCCTGTATAACCCAAATACTGTGATGCTCTATAAGGCGCAAACACTGTGTTGCTCCATATGACTCTAACTCTGTGTATTCCCATATGACCCATTCCATGGGCGCCAGATGCATTTTTAACGTGGGGGGACGCAGGGCTCTATGTCCTGGCTGTTTTCCAGGGCAGGAGTTGGTGGGATTGTGTGCAGTGCTCTACCTCTGATTTTAAAAATGGTTACGGTGCCCAGGACCCAAACATAGTGGTTCCCCATATGACCCAAACACAGTGATTCCCTATGTGACCCAAACACGGTAATGATTCATATTACATAAACACAGTGATTCCCAATATGACCCCAAATACAGGGACTCCCCATATGACCCAAACACATTGATGCCCCATACAACCCAAACACAGTAATGCTCCATATTACCCGAACACAGTGATGCCCCATATATCCTCCTGAGACCCAGGCCATTCATTTACGTCCTTTATAATGGACACTTTGTTCACCTGTATCTTCCTTACGTATTTGGAGTTACCCCATCAAGCCCTATAGTATTCTGTAGAGGACATCCTGGGCCTTCCAGTGATGTATCATGTGATGTGTTTGCATGCTGGGAACAAGGACTGCAATGGCAAGACATACATGAGGTGCAACAAATGCAAAATGTTCCTCTGCATAACCAAAAAGAAAACATGCTTCCAGGACCATCACACCTAAAATATCCAGAGGATGTTCTATGACTTATGATTCACTGTTGAACTAAAATACATGTTTCATTGTCCTTGCAAGCAACAAGCAACAGAAGAGTGATACAGAATTTTATTGTTTTGATCAAATTGAATGTGTTCTTGGGTTAATATCACTTTTTTCATTTTCTAAATTCAGTTCTATTTTCACACGGAAATCGTCCTGTTGTCCTCTACAGTGGACATGCTGGGAAATTAAAATAAAACATATATTCAAAGAAATTTAAATTGTAAGGTGTTTTTTAGGCCCAAATAGATCACACTTTTTTTCTTCAGTTCTCAGGAGGATATGACCTAAACACTGTGATGCTCCATATGACTCACACTCAGCGGTTTCCCACATGACCCAAATACAGTGTTACACCATATGAACCAAACACAGTTATGATTCATATGAACCAAGCACAGTGATTCCCAATATGACTCAAACACAGTGATGATTCAAATGACCCAAACACAGTGATTCGCCATATAACCCAAACACAGTGGTTCTCTATATGATCTAAACACAGTGATGCACCATATTACCCAAACACAGCTATGCTTCATAAGACCCAAACACTGTGATTCCTAATATCACCCAAACGCAGTTATTCCCCATATAATTCAAACATAGTGACTCCCTACATGACCTGAACACAGTGGTTCCCCATTTGACCCAAACACTGTGATTCGAAATATGACCCAAACATAGCAGTTTCCCAAATAACCCAAACACAGTGATTCCCCGTATAACCCAAACACAGTAATGTTCTATATTATCCTAACACAGTGATGCTCCACATAAGCCAAACACAGTAGTTTCCCATTTGACCCGGGCGCAATGATTCCCCATATAACCCAAGCATGGTGGTTCCCTATATGATCTAAGCACAGTGATGCTCCACATGATCCAAACACATTGATTCCCAACATGATCCAAACATGGTGGTTTCCCCTACATCCAAAACACGGTGATGCTCCATATGACCCAAAGAGACTGATTTCCAATATGGATCAAACAAATTGATTCCCAATTAGACGTAAACACAGTGATGCTCATATCCTTGGATGTAATACATAGTACAAATACTATGTATAATATGAAAGTACATTATACATAGTACGAGTGTTTGAGTCATGAAGGGCAGAGTGTTGGGGGGGGGGTATGGGGGGTTCAATGGGCTCACACTATCTACACACTATCTCTGTGTCCTATTTGTTCCAAATGATGTCCCTTTATAAACTGACTCCAGCCTGTTTACTTTAATGCTGAACACCAGAGCCTCTGCACTCCAGCCTCACTGGCGCGAGGCAGGCGCGCGCGGACTTGTTGCGGAGAAACGAAGGAGAAACAAGACAGAGGGAGGAGGAAGAGGAGGAGGAAGAGGAGAAAAGAGGGAGGGAGCGGGGGAGGGAGGGAGATACTCTCCAAAACTCTTGCTATGCAGCGCTCGTATGTCGCGAAGCGCGAGCGCAGACTGTCTCACGAGCACGCAGCGCGAGCGAAGCACAAAACAAGAACGAAAACCAAAACAATAAAGAATAATAATGATGATAATAATAATAATAAGAAGAAGAGTACGAAGAAATAAAGAAAGAGAAATAGCAATAAAGAGTAAAAAAGATGCAGCGCCGACGCGCGCGCACCTCGTTTGGACCCTCGAGCGCGCCGCATTAGTATGCGAGTCCAGCATCCACTCTCTCTCGCTCTCTCTCTCTCTCTCTTCGTCTTCTGCTTAGCTGACATGTTCTCTTTTTCATCCCCCCTTCATGCCTTTCATCCCTCCTTCATGCCAGCAAGCCTCTCTCTCTCTCTCTCTCTCTGTTCTTACCTTTGGAGAGCAGCCCCAGCAGCAGCAGCAGCAGCACTCCAGCCAGCCTCGCGCAACCCATTGCTTCGTCCTCGCGACGTTACTTTCGGCAGGTCTCCCGATGAATTTATTAGCCCAAGCGCACGCGTTCCTTCCTTCCTTCTTTCTTTCCTTCCTTCCCTCCCCCTTTTCCCCGGCTTCTCTTGCACGCGGTGCTGCAGTGGATCAGCGAAAAAAAAAAAAAAACAGAGCACCTTCCCCCCAAAAATGTCCTGCGAGTGGGTCCCAAACCGAGACGGGGCTCTTCTCATTCGTCCTCCCCCCTCCCCTTCTCCACACGAGCCTCGCGCGTGCCAAAAGCACCAAAGCACCCGCTTCCAGCCCTTCAGCAAACAAACAAACAAACAAGCAAACAACAAGCCACGAATATCCCTCGTTCACGCGGAGAGCATCCTCACGATGATGATGATGATGAAGATGATGATAACGAGGAAGATCAGTGTTGAGAGACTAGAGCGAGTGGCACGCTCTCACTCTCTCTCTCTCTCTTTCGCTCTCTCTCTCTCTCTCTCTCTCTCTCTCTCTCTCTCTGCGCATCGACGCGACGTGCATCGTTAACGTAGAGGGCTGGGAGGGGGTGGGCTTCTGATTGGCAGCTGGAGGAGAGGGTGGGAGAGGTGGCCAATGGGTGCAAGTAAAAACGGGAGGTGGTATGGATCCTAGCCAATCGGAGGCGGTGGGCGGGGCTAAGACGACACTGGCGAAGCGAGGGCTGATCTTTGGTGTGATTTATAGCAAAGCTGGACGTACTGCAGTGCTTGTGCTCCATAAGCACTGTGTCCAAAGGAAAGGGGGCTAGGGGTGTGTGTTGGGCCAAAGGGGTGTCATTAGTAGCCGAGTAGTAGCCCAAGCTCAAAGCATTGTGAGATATTGTCAGCCCTCTGTCTGTTCCTTCCAAACAGTCCTTAAATAAGATGGAACTAAGGGGTCTGTAAGTTGGGGTTGCACCACTGTACTTTCACGACCTCTTCTTTGTGGCCTGTCTCTGTCCCAACAAGGTCAAGGGCGTTCCCGCAAGGGCCCCTATGATGGAGTGACAGCGCGAGAGGAACAGCGGAACTTGTCCTGAATCTCAATAGGAGAGATTGTGAATGACACCTGTCATGCTAATGCGTACGAGGAGCTGGAAAGATAAACAGCCGCCGATGCTTGAGCTGTCTTTAGGAGACTGGCGGAGAGCGTGATGGGCATTAATCGTATCCGAGGCGCTGCTTGTCCCATTTAAAAGCAATCCGTGAATAAATGGTCCCTCTGCTCTGCCCCGGGTTTGAACCGTGTAGGAATACTAGTCATAGAGTGATCCCTAGTTGAAGCTTCGTTTAATGTCAACCTGAAATTGGAACATGCCTTGTTAGTTCAAATCCTTGGTCACCTTAAGCACAATTCATCTCGGTGAATCATTCAAAAGACAGCACTGTTGTTTCACCATAGCGTGCTCTTTGTAGAGACTGCCTCTAAATCGGACCTGTCAACCCACCTGACTTTTCTTGTTTTTTCTGGTATTCCCGCTATCTGCCTGTCTGAATGTTTTCCCATATTGTTCCTGTTTTCATCATTCCCGTTGACTAACAGAATTACCCAAACAAAATCAATAATGCCGTCAAACGAACCCCCCAACCACCACCACACCCCCAACATCGACAACTGAAAGGGCGCCAGAAAATCTGCCTTGTTTTTAAAGCGCTGTCGACCGGTGTGCTCTAAATGCCTTTTGACATTTCACTGTCAAAACAAAACCTTGGATCCACAAAAAAGGAAAACGTTTAATATCAATTTAAGTTAATGTAAGAACAGTGTGTACATTTTTGGCTTTTTTTGGGTCACACACACAGGTGATGTGATGCGCAAAGATCACCGGAAATGAGAGTGTCACATGGTATTTAAGTCACTGAGTCCTCATCTCCAACCATACCGTATCTCAGATCTTCATGCCGTGAGTACTCCGGTCATTTCATACCTTGTGTGTGAATACCTTGTGAATTCCGGTGGGAATCCTAACTCTCTGTTTGAGTGTTCTTAGAGCAATGCTGCATGGTCTACCAGCCCTCTTGTGCTACTCTGCGTTAGGGTTCTTCCACTACGCCACACGGGTGTAGCGGCTATCCTCTTTCATCTTGACAAACTGTTTCCCCCAATCATCTATGATGACTGACACTGGGACAGTGAAGAACAGCACATTCCTCCCCTAAAACAACTCTTTTTAATTATATTAAAATTAGAAATGAGAAAAATGCAGATACAAGGTCTGTTTTATAGAACAATAAACGATTGAACGTGTAAGAAAATGTGTGTGATATCTGATATAGGATGACTTTAAAGTCAAGCTGTGGTCAGCAGTACCTATTGTTCACCAGTAATTTGAGTTGTTTCTATATTTTCTATATTAGTAACCATAGTAATGAGCTGGTCCTCCTGGTTCTCCTTGTGTTCTCTGAATTTATTTATAATGCTGTCACACACACACCCCCCCAACTCCATTTTGGTTCAAAGTAATTCCAGAACAAGAAAGTTTTCAGCTGACAACTCTTTGCATCTCAACAATGTTTGATGAGAGCCAGATCCTGTAGTGTTTTTCGAACAAGCAGCTTCAAAAATCCCATGCAGCCATAGAGCATGTTCTGATGCATTCCTCTGACTTACAGTCTCCAGCTTGTCCTTGTACACAGCTTTCGCTTGATTGTGTCCATTTCTGCTATTAAATCCTTATTTTTCTTGACACTAGTTTCTTGTGTGAGTTTGTGGGAGGACAAGCCATGTGTATGATAGAGACGTGTGCAGATCTTGAGTCAAAGAGCTCTGCACGTTTTTCAAACCACTTGAGGTGCCCTGGGCCTGCAGGAGAATCCCTTTTGGTGTCTGGTGGATTCCTAACAGGGAAGATCTGTGAGGAAGCTCCAGGAGTTCTGCCAGGGTTTGCAAACCCTAACCGCAAGAGATTCTTCACTAATCACTTTAACTTTGGGATTATCATCTTATTCAACACTGCAATGGAAGGAGACAGTGAAGACATTGGAATGTTTTTTGGCAATCTTTGACACTGCTACCAGCTTCTTCTTTATCTCATTCTTTTTTATATCTTTCCATCATGCCATGATTTTTAGCATCATGGTTAATGAACATAGTTTTTGCACACCCCTCACTTGTCCACATATATCATATATCACATTTTAATTATGTTTACCTCCTATAAGCTTTAACTAGGTACCACATGGTCAAAGCAGAAAGG
>JBBIGA010082996.1:0-11573 GCA_037576975.1 Alestes dentex | reverse complement strand
CACACACACACACACACACACAGGTGATGTGAATAACATTCCTTATCTCATTACTATAGTGCCTATTTACAGTATTACCTATTACCTAGATTCAGGATTCAGGATTGTCTATTTCTCACATACACAGTAATACTAGTGCAATGCATAGTGGGCGTTTTTCGATGTTGGCAGTTCAGATCATTTGGAACAGCGGTGTTCTTGCGGACATTACAGCTCAGCCTGGCTCAAGAGTCTTGACTCCAGGCTTAAGATCCTACATTTTTACCCAAATGGTATTTACAATAAAATAAGATACCACTTTGTCTGTGTTTTTTATTTCAAAATATATTCATTGGGATATTCAATAAATAGTTGTTGGCAGTGATGGTAGAAGAGAAAAAACTTTAAGAAACTTTTAGACAGAAAATGAATGGTCAGTTTTATTTTGGAAGCAGGAAAACTGGGCATGCTGAAGGATCTGAGCCATTTTGACAAGAGTCAAAAAGTGCTGGCTAGATGACTGGGTCAGAGCATCTCCAAAACCACAGGTCATGTGAAGTCTTCCTGGTATGTAGTGGTTAGTGCTTACCAAAGTGGTCCAAGGAAGGATAACTGGTGAACTGGCAACAGGGTCAATGATTGCCCAAGGTTCACTCCTGTATATCGGGAGCAAAGGTTAGCCCTTCTAGTCCGATCCCCAAGAAGAACATTTCATAACATTTCACCCACAGGGCCATAACTGTCAAATCTTGCTATACTTGTGAGGTCATTTAACCATGTGGTCTCTACTACAGGACAATGGGAGATAACAGATTTTTCTCCATTCCATGTCTTGTGTACATTCCATTTCCAGATATCAAAAATTAAAACAAACTAATATAATCAAGAAATCTCCAGTTCTGACAAATATGGGAATTGAAAAGAAAATTGGTGTGAAAAATTATCAATATTCTCTTTTTTTTATTTCATGTTTTTATTCCTTTGCTACATTAAATTTTGTATTGTTCTTAACCATGCCTCTGTATTAGCATACTTATTATCATTACCAAAATCGTAGACCTAATTTCTGAAACCTCTATCTCATTACCGCAACAAGCGTCCATTTCATGTTACTTTAATAAATAATAAACAGCAGTTTGCATTTAAATGCATGTATAGAATCTAGATGTTATGTTCTTTCAGGTTTGCCATATAAATCCAAAAATATTTCAAGTTTACCAAAAAAAAGGTTGTAGATGCCAGAAGGTGTTGCAGCAATGACAGAAATCAGTCAAAATCAAATAAAAATGTTGATAAAAAAAATATACATTATTTCAGAGTTTCAAGTAACTGAGCATGAATGGTAATGATCAGTTTTAAAAAATGTGAAAATGTATTGGCTTTCTTATGGGTGTTGCGAAACTGGGTTTTCAAGCATCAAAAAACTAAAAATATTCTACAACTTAAATTTTTTTCTTTTTTGGGTAAATTGGTTTGTCTGTTGTTTAACTTTAATATTTTCTGTGCAAAAAATAGTAACCAACATACATTTTTACTTTTGTTTCTAAATAGCGACCCATAATATGTCATTCAGTGTAATAAAATAGATCATTTAAAAAAATAGTGTATGGCACAATAGCCACAGTCCTGAATAAATGACAGCAGAGGGAAATATTCCCAAATAGTTGGTATTTTATTGAACAATGAACATGGTACAACTAATCAGGATTTGCACCCAAGGCTGCTTCTTTTCTCCTCCTATAATTTTCTCTTCTTTTTGCGAGGAGTAGTGCACAAGCTGTTGGCAAGGGCGGAGTTGTGGGGTGGCCGGGGGCCAGCCCACCGTGAATCATGGCCACCCTATTGGCCACCCAAAGCACCGCATAAAAGTCATCGCTACCCCCCCTCCCCTCCCACCCCCCAGAACGACAGCGAGAGGCGGTCTCAGCTCAAAATGCCCAGGCCAATTTTTTGTACCAGGCCAGTCCTGGTGCCACCCCAAACATGATCACCAGTCCATTCGGGCCACTCCAGTGAAAATTTCCTGACTCTGCCACTGGCTATTGGGTCTGTATTGACTTTTTTTCTGTATTTTGCCACTGCCGTTTTGTTGGAAGGCATCTACAAAAATCAATAAAAGTGATTTAATGTAACATCAAAATACTTTAATTATTAATTTAGAAAATGTAAGACACACTGTAAACAAAGTGTGATAAGTTACAGCCAATGTGAATGCAGTTTAATGATAACAATACTACAACTACTAGGCCTACTAGCTCAACATTACCTCAGTAACATCAGTCACGGCTCAACGTTACCTCAGTCACAGCTCAAAATTACTTCAGTAACATCAGTCACAGCTCAACATTCCTTCCTGTTTGGCAGCTTCGCTGCTAGACACCCATTAATAATGATAGTAATGATAATTATTATTAATATAACATCATCATCATTTGTCAACAGTATTACTAATATTATTATGATTTGTTATTATTATTATATGATATATATAATATATATTGTATTATATATAATATTCTATATGTTTTATTATTATTATTAATTATTATTATTATAAAACAGTTGAACTGATTACACTGAATGACAATGCCATTACACTGAATGACATTTTTATATATTATACAGGCAAACAGTAAGCCACTTATATCAAACAATGACCTTGACCTACAAAGTTTATGATGTACTAGTGATATTAAGGTTCAGACCATTACACTGAATGACAATTCTGGACTTCATTATATTATATTATACATACATTTGCATTTATTTTTTTCTAAATGTAACTGAAATAATCAGTAACTGAAATATTTCATCATAATAAAGTAGACAATGTAGTTTAACTTTATATGTTCAAAACTGTATTTACTTCTCTTTTTTGATCATTTAATGTATCCGGAACCCAAAAAAGGCTTGTCACGTCTTTGACCCATACGTACATTCATCAGTATGAAGGTGCTTTCCATCTGTCAGCAATGTTGGGGAGGGGGTGTACAGAAAGTTGTACCACTACCAACCACATCCTGGTTCTTTCCCCTAACAAAAGTGATGTCATTTGTCCCCCATTCCACTAAAAATGTGCTTTGTGGAATGGGTGAAGTCCCCCTCGTCCACCATAAATAAGGCCCGCAATTCTGCACAAGAAGTCAAAGGTTTTCATCCACTGATCGAGGACTTAGCCATGAAGCCATACTGCATCTCAGCCATCACCATTCTGCTCTTCGCCTTCTGCTCACTGACTTTCAGTCAAAGTAAGTTTTTAAACATCCTTCTAAGAGAACACAATTTCTTTCGTGGCTTAGTGTAATATACTGCTTTAAAGCTTCCTCAAGTTTGCTCAAAAATTCAAAAGGCATCATTGTTACTATCAAATCATGCTCATGCAATTCTGTAGTTTGTATAAAAATAAAAGATTCTTACCTTAAATTTCAGGTGGTCACATGCCACAAAAATGCTGTTTCAAAGCAAATTATATCAAGTCAAGAATCCCTTCCCGTGTTGTCAGTAGTTTTGAGATAACAGGCTCCGCATGCAGAGACCCAGGTGTCATGTAAGTATTTTTTCAAATCATCTGAGATGACAGGTGATAGAAGTATAATTTTACTTTAAATTTATTCTTGTTAGTTAATTCAAACTTTCTTTTCACTTTCACAGATTCCACACAGTCAAACAGAAACAAATATGTGCTGATTCAACTCTGCAGTGGGCTCTTGAGCTGATGAGAACCATGGAGCAACGAAAGAAGGACTCTATGTCTGGTACTGGAGAGGGTTCTATCTCCTAAAGGCTCATGTTCCCACTACTGAGAAAAAGAAGTCCCATAAGCTATCACCATAGACAATATATTAATTGTTTTAATTGACAAGATTTGTTATTTTATTTATATTTTTACATTATTATTTACCTTGGGAGGGATAATAAACATATTGAAATGTAACCCTTTTCAGAATTTCTTTGATGAATTAAATGACTTGATGTCAACAGTGATAAACATATCAAGGCCTGTCCCAAAAGACAAACCTTTGTAATATTGTGATGGTTGAGGCAAGGAGGATGTACCCGGAGGATCCAGTCATACAAGAATGGGGTACATGAAAACATGAGAAAATAGACAAGCAGAAGATGGTCCAAGTGATAACAAGAATAAGAACACAGCAGAAGGGAAAATAAACAGGTTTAACACAAACACAACTAGAAATTACCATAACAGAGTTTCAAAAGCAGGTTTTACAAAGGGCAGCGAGACAAGAAGTTTTACAATGAATCCAACAATACAGACTGAAATACTGTACACTGTCACAAACAGTGTGGGTAATGAGGTGTAAATGCAGGGTTCCATTCTTTACTCTTTATTTCCCAAAAACAAACACAAAGAAATGCTCGAGGGTCAAAACACAAACTCCAACAGTCCTTACACTGAAGACAGACAGAAGACAGGTACAGTAACCCCCCTGCTTTTTGCGGGGGTTACGTTAAAAGAGCACCCGCGTATAGTGAAAAACCACGTTGTTGTGTTGTGGTAAAAAAAAAAAAAAAGCAAAAAAATGCCTATTTTCATAGTGTAAATCCTAAATATGCCCCCAAATATGCTCCCAAAAGACTTTAATTTCATGTTAAACTCATTCGCCTTAAAGAAAATGTAAAGATAAACCCATATCCGTACTGTACAGTTTACACTGAACTCCTGCAGTGCTAGAATGTAAATAACGATATTACCACTGTATAGACTGTACTGTAATTCATGCACGTGCATTTTCTTTGGTATGCTCTGTCGTTTTCTTTGGCATAATCAGTTAAATACAGTAATAAATTCATTCAATTTACTGTAATAAAAATACAGAGCTTTAAGAAGAACAAAACGAAAACCTTGAGAACACTCGAGACGCTCCAAGGGGGAAATTCTGGGCAGCAGCCAATCAGCACCAAGGAAAAATAAATAGCGTTCTCGGATTGGTTATTTTCAAACCTCTTGTCTCTGAGTATAGTGAGGGATGCGTCAAAGGGTGGCAGCCAATCAGCAGCAAGGAGAAATAAATAGCGTGCTCGGATTGGCTACTTTCAAACCTCCAAGATGCCTTTCTTTGTGTTTCTCTCCACAGTATCAAACAATTACAGTTATTTTAAAATGGAAATGTAGCTGAATTGACTGATATTTATGTTACAAAATTATTAAATTATATTTTTGTCAAATTTAGCACAAATATACGAACATTTATATATTGCCACGAAAAAACCTGTGACGTCTGGGCCTCGTCCGCCATGCCCCCTCGTCCTCGTACAGGGTTTATGTTAGGGCGCAGTGCTTAGCAACATAGCACGAGGACGAGGGTGTGTGGCGGACGAGGCCCGAACGTCACAAAAGTAAAATAAATGCGGAGGATATCTGCCTTTTCTGCGCATATGCGGGAGGTTCTGCAAAAAATTATTAGTTTGGTTCTCAGAAAAAATCCACATGAGACTGAAATCGCAACTGCTGATTCGCATATAAGTGGGGGGGTTACTGTATAGGTGACAGTGGACTGACACAAAGGCATGGACAAAGCCTCTCTAAATACAAACAAGACTAGTACATGAACCAAGGAGAACAGATAATCACTTTACATAAATACAGGACAGCTGAGAGAGGACGTGAACTTGGCTACTATGACCATAGACATTAATTTTCAAAATAAGAGACTTACATAAGACAAATTAGACAATGGCAGCCTCTAGCGGCCGCTCCCCAGGGTTGTCACAGAACCCCCCCACAACGGCGCAACCCTGGGGCACCAGAGGGCTCACAGGCCCAACCCAAGGGCAGAGGGGTAGGCGGCGGCAAAACGCGGATTCTCTGGGCCCCACAGCCCCCTACCGATTGATGTTAGTCTTGCTGGCCTTCAGCACGGCCAGGGCGGCCCTTGTGGGTCCCACTCGTCTGCTCCACAGATGTCCTTACAGATGACGCCCCTCCGTGTCCCCCAGGTCATAGCCCCCTCTAAGAGGGGGAAAGCATCTTTGAATGAATGTCAATATCCCTTCATTACTTACTGCTCACAAACCTGATAAATCCACTGGCCATGTTTTACCCCGTTCTGCCACTTGACAGCTGCCATGTGCTGAGCAAAAAGGAATCCAGCCATCTCTGAGTTATCATTCTTCTGAACTGCTTCAGTTTTTACTTCACTGTAAATACCAGTATACTCTTCATTATATATGCTTGAATAATGGTTGAAATACTGAGACACATAAAAAAAATCTGTGTGGTTGAAATTCATCCTGAACACAGTTAACTTAAGCTACACTAATCAGAAACAGTAAAGTAGAAATTCTCCTCATGTAACTGCAGTGTATTTGCATCTACATCTCTAAACAATACTTTCATAACTAAATCTACGGAAACAGTTGAGCCATCGAGGCTCCAGAGTAGGGATTTTCCCTTTTGATTACAAGTGACATAATGTTAGAAGCTCACTTAGTAATGTAGCACTATTGCAAAGATAATGATTATTTACAATTTCTGTGTTGTACAAATAACATGTTTTATCAGTCAGTATTAATTAAGTGTCCTACTCAGCCCTATCATGATAGTAGTTAAGAATTCTTACACACATTTTTACTTGTTTACATAGTTTGAGGCGTCGTTATTGGTATGCTGTAATATGCATGCATTCTTTTTAAAACGCCAGAGTGTCACACAGGCCTACAGGGTGGAAATATGGATCACCTGAGTACTAGGCTCCCAGCTGGTATAAACTGACCTTTAGGCAGTGCCGGCACCAAGGGGGGGGGCATTCGAAGGCAGTACCTTTGATTCAAAGGTTCCTTAGTGAAACCCAAATTACTTCTATGCATTATTCAAAGAACTCTCTATTTTTAAGAGTGTAGGAGACGTTTATGGACAGAACTGAAATATAGTTTTCACCAACTACTTTTAAGTATCAGCACTGTGAAAGGAACCTAATTTTAAGACAACCACCACTGTCACGTCTGGGCCACCTCGGTCACACCCCCAGCAGCCCCCGTCTCCAGAATATTAATGTGCTCATGTCTTGTCGCATCTTTGTGACTTCATCGTTTGGTGTGTATGTTCGTCAGGTGCTTATGCAACCCAGCTGGAAGCGCTGAGCTTCACTGACTCGTTACTGGGTTGCTAGGCACCTAAGTCTGTTATCCTTGCTATCCTTGTGTTCATTACAGACTTGTTTTAAGAAAAGCTATCTCCTGCAGTTGTGTCCTCTCTATATGCCATGACTACCATCATGATATGCGTTCTATTAAATGTGCTGTGAAACTCTCCTGGTAAGATTTAGTGATATGCATTGGGGCTTAGTGAGCAGGAAAAAATGTAAGTTGGTGCTATTAAGACCCCATTATTATTAAGTCATTGAAAAGACTAAATAATGGAAAGGCTTCATATGCAAGCGGGGTTGGAGCACGGCATTCGGTTGTATGAAAGTGGCAATTATGAGAACAACCAGCCTCTGTATTTACTTCATGCCTCCAGAAGTGTGTGCAGCAACACGTCTCTACCACAGTTTGCCTTTTGTGTTTGGCAGTTTTGCAGATGCGTTTCAGACCCAAACACTTGGCCAATGTATCTATATGAAATTAAGGTATGCACCTTTTAACCTTTTAATACACTAGTCCCCTGGTGCGCCCCTACAATCTCAGAAGAAAAAGTTCAGTTGTACCTGGGGTTGTCCTCTCAAGGGTAACTCATTCAAGGTACACAACTGAACCCTAAGGCCATCACTGTATCTTTAAGGGGATGTTTACATTGTCTGTACTTTCACAAACAAAAATGTATTTTTTTGCCGAACAAAGTACTTGTTTTACCTTGGACTACTGACTACAGACTACTAGCTTTATTTCATCACACATGTTTGGTATGCTCATGGTGAGAGCTCCCTCTCATCACTGCAAGAGCATGCAAGAGCGGTTGTGTTTTAAGGTTTGTTGAAAGGGTGGCGCAGTTTGCCTTCTGAGTTTTTCAGTTTAGTCTCTTTTAAAGTGAACGAAAGCCTGACATTTTCTGACATAAATTCTGTATGGTTTAGTAAATGACACTTAAAATATTGTAACTTAAGCATAGCTTTTTTTGTTTTTGTCATTCACTTTTCACCTTTTCACATGTCTAAAAATAAGTCATGGTCAACCCGTGAGCATTCTTTACGCTCTTGAAAACAATATATCACACACCTCCTGTGTTAGTCAGAGCCAGTTCTCACTGCTGTGGGCCAGTCCCCTCATGTGACAGCGCCGGTAATCTAGAAAGTTAAACCGCAGTGCATGACTTTCTGTGGAGCACAAGAAACCAGCTGCCACAACTGCACATGCAGCGCTGAGCAGCTCTGCAAGGCATCAGTACTGAGGGTTTCAATTGCCTTGAATAGACAGAGAGTATGTGATTAAGAACTGTAGTGTTATGCAAAAGCTTGGTTTAGTTGATTTTCTAAGTGAAAATAAGTACATATCCTTTAATGGCACATTTCATACGTTATGTTAAATTTTTCCAGTATATGAACTTATATAGAAATATAGTATAACAAATAGAGTAAATGTAATTTGACTGAGGCTTTTCAAACATATAGCTTTTAGCATAGAAAACACTTATCATATAACAGGGTATGGATCCCTGTTAGAATATATAACAAATGTATACTTTTTTGTAATTCTATAAAAAAAATCATCATCTTTTATTTCATTTTTGACCAGGATAATTTCCTTGCATAACCCCTCAAATGGAGGGCAGCTGGTTGCCTGGTGGTTAGGTAGTTGCCCCTGCGATCAGAAGGCTGTGGGTTTGAATCCCAGGACTGCTAGTGGCACCACTGAGGTACCACTGAGTACAAAGTACAATCATCGTACACACTGCTCCCCGGGTGCTGTGTCTCTGGCTGCCCACTGCTTCACTTGGTGAATGGGTAAAATGCAGAGAAAGAATTTTGTGCTGTTTACACTGTGTACTGTGGTGTTTTCATGTATGACAAACACTTTTTATATCTGGCTTTATCTGAAGTAGAGTGATTGGTTGAACCTAAATTTCTGTCCTCTGTTGTTATTCATATTCACAGTCAAATGCTTTACTTTTACTATCAAAAAGCTCTGACAGAATTAAACATGGCTGAATAAGAATGAGAGGAAAGAAACACTCAGTGCACACATTCTGGCTTTGCTTAGCCAAGTAAGATCACACCTTCAGCCTCTGTGGAAAACCACATCTGCCAACATGAGTCGATTACAGCCACATCTTACAGCTTATCATCTATTTCATCTACTCGGCAGCATTTATACAGTATTACTTGATTTGCCACAGAAAAAAGCACATTGCAGATTCCAATTCAGTGGTTATTAAACGCACATACTTGTGAATATATTACAGCTTCATTACTGTGAATTAATTTCTACACCAACAAACTGAATCCAGAAAGTAGCCCACATTTCAAAAGGCCTTGCTTGTCTCATGGCTAATGTTATACAACTCACTTACTAAATACAGACAGATATTAAAGGAATTCACTGCACAACACAACACAACATTGAGTGATGATGCTATCGAAGAACCACTTTTGAATTCCATGATCCTTCAGGGATGCCCAAGGTTGTTCAAGATGAAGATTTTTGAGCATAAAGAACTTTTAAAAAGTTAGAACTCCAACTATTGCTAATGATTTCGGATGATTCTGCATTAACCTTCCAGAATTGTTTTGGGAATGGGTGCTCTTGGAAAAAGACTGACTGGGTTAATTCATATTTCTATATTGTGAGGTATGTCCAAGATTATCAGTGTTATGTTCAATAAAAGGAGTCGAAGGAGGGTCCAGCGAAAATGAAATTATTTGTTAATATGATTGTCTAGTGTGTAGTAATGTAAGCATGACTGCATCTCTACAAATTGTATAGCATGAAGAATCAGGCCCAAGAGGTCAGTTTTTACTTCAGGTTGATCACTGTAGCACTGCATCCACCTGGGAATTAGTTTTTGTCCACATTTTGTTTTTCATCATTTACAGATACTTTAATTGTAAAGAAACTATCTACTGATTTTAACAGTATTTAGTTTTAGGTTTAGGATCAGATTAAAATTTTGGGTTGAGGTTTAGATTAAGTTTAGGGTCAGAATTAGCAGAATCTTTCTTTTTAAACTTAAGGTTCAGTTACAGTTAGTAGATACAGAGCATCTAAAAGCATCCATATCTAAATAAAGTGTTACTTCTTTTTCTTTCTCTAGCCTGAGAGGAACCAGCACATAATCCATGTTCTAAGAGTTTGTTCAGTCTAAGAAAAAAGTACTTAATCTGCAAACTGGTTTTATGCAGCTCAAATAAATAATGAGAACTAAATAATACAAAGCAAAATTTTAGTTTAGATCAGGGGTACTCAGGTCCTCGAAGGCCAGTGTCCAATGCAGTTTGGTCATTTACTTCCTCAAACAAACTTGGTTTAACCTGTTAACTGTCAGGTTGTGTTTGAGTAAAGGAACATCCCGTACTGGACACTAGCCCTCCAAGACCCCTGGTCTAGATGAACATAATCAGTATTATACAATTCATACTTTAAAAACAAAATTTCAAATAATCTTTGTTTTTTGTCCATGTTTTACAGTGTATCCTAATAATACTATCTGCAAGCCACAAGGGCAGGTGGTGGTCTGGTGCTTAGGGAGCTGCCCCTGTGATCGGAGGGTCTTGGTTACGAATCCCAGAACTGCCAAAGGCACTACTAAGGAACCCTTTAATAACTCTACATTTTGTTGGTGAACTATAGAGAGTGTAGATATACATATGGATGCTCACAAAGTTATAATTACAATCAATAACATATCAGTGTATCAATATATCAACATCCACATATTTACACATCAGTATTCTTAGTGGCCATTTACACACACAGATCTCTGATCTTTTGTGCATTAGTGTAGCCATTAGACAGGCCTGAGAGAGATTAGCACACTGACAAGTCTAGAACGACACTATATTCACTTTACAAATCAAACATGTGAGTGAGACTCAATCATACATTTCAGGGCCTGCTCAGCAGTGCCAAACAGGCATGAAGACGAGCTAAAAACTGGACTGTCTTAAAGGGACCACAGAGGGTGGCATAGGGGCCACTGGAAATAAAGAAAGGTGCATGTCTAAAAGTAGCAGATGGTAAAATTAAACTAGACTGCATTTCCGCAGAGAAAATGCAAAATGTGCTTGCTCAAATGCAAAACACAACATTAGCGTTAGCATTAGCATCAGCGTTGGTGTGAACATTAGCATAGCATTAGCATAACATTGGCATAGCATTAGTGTTAGCATTAGCATTAACATAACATTAGCATAACATTAGCATTAGCGTTAACATTAGCATAACATTAGCATAGCATTAACATAGCATTAGTGTGTGTGTGTGAGTGTGTGTGCCCCAATACTTCTGTCCATATAGTTTTGTATGACAGCTCTGTCCCAATACTTTTGGTCATATTGTTCAGTTTAAACAGGTGTGTCTTTGGGGGCGTGGCCTGAGGTCTCATATGAAGTTTCATAAGGTTTTGTCACTGTATGGAGCCTGAAAGTTTCTTCTTCTGAAACTGCATTCATTTCAATGGGGTTAAAAATGAATGGAAGAGA
>JBBIGA010082976.1:0-11574 GCA_037576975.1 Alestes dentex | reverse complement strand
GATAGGACTAAATGGAGACAGATGATTCGCTGTGGCGACCCCTGAAGGGTAAAGCCGAAAGAGAAAGAAGAAGATAACGAAGAATGTTTTAATAATAAAGTCTATTTTGGCAAAGAGCAAGGTAGCTGTCAAGCTATTTACTACAGTTAATTATTAAACGTGTTTCTCGTGACCTCTTTTATCATTTTGCTTCAACCAATAGTTTATATGTTTATATGTGGCTCCCTTTGTAGGAAGTAATAATCATGATCACATGATTTTAGCTGTGATAAATTAAACTCCAAATTGCTGAATTAATTGCAGTCACAGGCTTTACCATTTGTGGGTGTATTTAATATGATGTTTCTTGGATGATTTTTACTCTGATCTTTCTTGATTAATTTATTTACTGATATTAATCAAGTGCAGTTTGTCAAACTCACACGAAAACATGCATGGGAAATGAAGGTGGAGTAGTCTAGATGTGGAACTTCGTTTCTTACATAACTTGTAGATAACTGAATATTCAATAATATAAAATTCATATGAAGTAATTAGTTATGTGGAGTGTTTTATTCTTGAACTGGCACAATATAGCTTGGCCAGTCCTAACAAAGGTGTTCACATATCAGTGCTAACTACTTGCTGTCTAAAAAATCCCAATATGTCCAAAATGGTAAATTCTTTACTTTTCCTAAAAGGGGGAAATTTGCATTGTCACAGCAGAAAGTGGACAGTACAAAGGTAAGAGCAGTGAAAATGTAAAAACTATGAAATGGAATAAAAACTATACCAACAATTTGGTGGATATTTAAATATGGTGGCTATATAAATATATGTAGGAACACTGGATATATACATATATACACACACACATACACAGGTACACAATGGACTGACAGGCACTGACAAAAACAGTTGTTATGCACCAGAGAAATTGCACATTAGAAATTGCACATTTCACCCAGTAATAGAATTCCACCCCTAAAATTGCACATGTGGCATCAGAAAAATTGCACTCAAGTAATATTACACATACGAGAAACTACCATGGTGTATTGGATGTGTGTGTTTGTTTGTCTATGCATGTGTGGTCATCTGCAAGGCCTTTGTTGTAGAGTCTGACAGCAACTGGAAGGAAAGACCTGTGAAATCTCTCCTTCCCATATCATGGGTGCAGCAGCAGAGATGCTGCTACCCCAGCAGACCACAGTCATAAAAGGTCTTCAGGAGTGGTCCCTTCACTCCAAAAGACCTTAGCCTCCGCAGCAGGTACAGCCTGCTCTGCCCTTTTTTGTAGAGAGCATTTACGTTATGATTCCAGTCCAGTTTATTGTTTAGATTAACCCCAAGGTACCAGTAGCTCTCCACAGCCTCAATGTTTATGCCCTGGATGTTCAGTGGTTGCAGTGGAGGATGATTGTGCCTGCAGAAGTCTACCACCAGCTACCATCTGGAGGTAGTCCTGCTGGCACCAGTCCACAAAGTCCCAGGTCAGTTCTCTATACTCCCTGTCATCTCCATCAGTGATGAGGCAGACTATTGCAGAGTCATCAGAGAACTTCTGCAGGAAGCAGTTGGTGGAGTTGTCCAGGATCCATGTGGTGAGGTGGCAGTCCACTCCCATGTACTCCAGCTTGTCCCTCAGGATTGTGGGTAGGATGGTGTTGAAAGCACTAGAGAAACAAAAGATGATGATTCTCACAGTGCTCCCATCAGTCTCCAGGTGGCGTCATCCACTCCAATGCCAGGCTGGTAGGCAAACTGAAGTGGGTCCAGTGATGAGCTCACCAGGGGCCGAAGCTGAGCAAGGACCAGCCACTCCAGGGTCTTCATCAAGTGGGATGTCAGAGCCACCGGGATGGGATGTGGAGTCTTCGGTACCACACAAAAGGTTTTCCAAAGCTGTGGTACTCTCGCCAGCTTCATGCTCAAGTTAAAGATGTGCACCACTACACCACACAGTTGATCCACGCAGGACTTGACAACCATTTAGCTGATGCCACCTGGACCCGCTGCCTTCCAGGCTTTCAGTCTCCTCAGTTCCCTCCTAATCTGGATGGATGAAAGAGACAGGCTGGAGCAGTGAGCTGGATGTGTGCTGGACGCCATGGTTAGAGGGAGGAGCAGTGAGTAGAGTGTGTGGAAGCACTGTAAAGTGTAGTGGAGGTGTAGCTGTAGCTGCCTGTAGCTGTCTTTCCGATCCCAGATCAGTCTTTTCAGCTCCCACTGCACCCTTTTCATCTCCTCCTTGTCTCCTGATTTGAAGGCTCTCCTCTTCTGCTTGAGGATGGCCTTGATTTCTGGGGTAATCCAGGGTTTGTTGTTTGGGAAGCACCACACAGTCCTGGTGGGTACGGTGTTATCCACCCAGAAATTAATGTAGTCTATAATGCAGCTCACAAGGCTGTCAATATCCTCCCCATGGTCGTCACAAAGCACTTCCCACACAGTCCTTTAGAGCCTCCTCGCTCTCATACGACCACCTCTGCACTGTGTGGATGACTGCTGGCACCCTGGGCATTAAGGGCACATACACAGGGAAAAGGTGCACCAAGTTGTGATCTGATCTTCCCAGGGAGAGAGAGGTGTTGAACTGTATGCCTCTTTTAGGGGGGGGGGGGCAATTGCTGTTATTGTGATAACATGCGAGAATTCCCTGGGGAGGTAGTATGGTCACATGCTAACGGCTAACAACTCAATATCTCTACTGCAAAGTTATTCTTTCACAGTGATGTGCAAAGGGTTACACCGTCTGTGTGACAGTCATGGTGTGACCGCACATAAACAGTGTTTGTTTTGTTACTTTGCATGTGTATACAGACCTTTGTGCCCACTTCTAATGGTAATATTTATAGACAGTCTCACCTATTTGTCAAATGTATTTATACAAACACACACTTTTACATAATAAAGTATTTTATTATGTAGCAAACATTTTTATTGGCTGAGTTGGTGCACAAACTTAGTCCTATAAAATGTATATGTTGCATGTAAGCATTACCAATTGTTTGCCTGTTATGCTACCTCCATCTTGCTTAGGTGGGTCCGGCAGCAAACTGATGGGCTTATGTTTAAAGAAATACTGTTTAAGTAAGAAGGATGATTATCTTTGTGTATCAGGGCTTATTTGTGGAGTATATGTTTTTGGTTAATATGGGTACCCCTTTGTTTTCTGTTACATGGTGCTGGCCACCTGAATATATGTCGTCCGTTCCTGTGTAGTGGGAGAGTGTGTGTCTGTTGTGAAGCCCTGACACTGCTGATCATTGTCCTGTATATTTTTCACCCTCACTCTGAGTTTTATGGCCATATCCACAGGTGGTATCCTAGGTGGGTCCGTCACAATCTGTCATTCACAAACACTGCCAGTCCCCCTCCTTTCTTCTTACCGCTCTCCCTTGTCCTGTCCGCCTGCAGCAGCTGGAATCTGGGCAGCACCACGTTAGTGGAGTTAGCCATGTCTCCGTTAGCATCAAGATGCTACACTGCCGGAATTCAGTCTGGTACCAGGTTAACACCACTAGCTCGTCCATCAAGAGATCTCACATTCCTCATAATGATGGAAGGGAGAGATGGTCTGTATCGTCTCCTTCTCGGGCGACGAAGCTCCCTCCCGGCTCGACACCCCTGTCTCTTCCTCCTCAGCTCGCTGGGGATGTTGAGTCTGTCCACCGGCAGAACCGCAGTGGGTCGCAGTGCCAGTAGCTCCTCTTGCGTGTAAACAAAGGAGTCACGTGCTGGTCTCCAAACATGGGTGAAGAAAGTAAAAACCGGATTTTACCAAAAACTCCTTCTATCCATCATATTACTCCTGTTTTGCAGCAGCTCCACTGGATTTGTCTGACCTCCTTCATGTTGCCGCTCCCTCTCGTACCCTCAGATCATGTCCCCTCTGCCCATCTTTCCACTATGGGGAGCAGACTTTTCAGCCGCCCTGCTCCCAGGCTTTGGAACTCACTACCACCTAAGCTCAGAAGCATCAATTCATTCTCACTCTTTAAATCTGCACCCAAATCTGTTTAAGCTTGCTTTCTCTCTTTGATTCATTTGTACTGTTGGAATTTAATCTGTTTCTTAATCTTGTGTGTTATTATGGTTTAATTGTCTGTTGCATATTGTTTTATTGTAAGGTGTCCTTGTGTGCTAGAAAGGCGCCTATAAATAAAATACCACACAAAAATGAACTAGCGCATGGTGTCAGATTTAAGTTACTAGAGATTAAATTAAAAAGTAAAGAGAATAAAAATAGGAAAATAAGAAAGAAGCTCAGAAATTACCAGAGCTGTCCCGAGATGATGGACTCTAGCTCCACCGCATCGGTTGCTAAATTGCTAGCCGAGGTTTTGCATCTAGAAAAACAGCCATTGATTGACCGCTCACACCATGGTCTGGGCCCAACACAGCTGGGTCGACTAATTGTCGCCGAACTACACTATTATCAAGAGTGTATAGAGGTGCTGCTCCATACACACAGCTGGGCCCTCTTCATTTCAATGGAACACCTGGTAGCATCTTCCCGGATTACACGAAAAAAACGTGGCCAGAGCCCGAGCTGCCTTCACAAATGTCAGCAGGATCCTCCGCAATCAATAGGGCATGAGGTATGGGCTGCTGTTCCCTATGTGACTTCGAATTAAGCATGGAGGTGAGGAGAAGGAATTCACCGACCCTGAACAGTCCATGCCTTATGTGCAGAAAAACATTATTTCAGCTGCTGTCGATGCAAACTAAATGATGTAATTGTACATCAATATATCCCCAAAAGGGTGTTAACTCCAATGCTGGCTCAGCGATTTGTTTATAAGTATATGTCTGACATTACAGCTGGCTTTGAGGGGTTTTTTTTTCTCCCTTGTACATTGGAGGCTGTGTCTACATTGGAGGTGTTTTGGTCTGCGTTCCTCCATAACAAGCACAAAATGTGTGGATTTTTTTCTTCTGAGAGACATTGTAATCACCATGTTCATGTTTGTGAGGGGGAGAGACAATGCTGGATCTATTCTATTATCAGGTTTTCTTTATTAGACTTTTGTATCTGTTTGCACTTGGGGTATTGTCTATTCTGTTTCTGTTTTGTCGTATGGGTTGCACACATCGAACAAATTTTGGGAAGTATGATACATGGCCAACATAAGTAACATTAGAGGGTATGGGTATGTCCAGTTAACTGTGTGAATGTTAAATCAGTCAACCATCCAGTGAAACTTAAAAAAGTCACCATACATTTGAATAAGCTTAAAAAGGCTTTAAGCTTGATATAGCCTTTTTTTATTTTTTACAAGAGGCTCATATATGCACAACTGGTATTTCAGTGTAATGTCCAGTCTAGATCAAGAAGGGTAGCTATTGTCATTAGTAAAAATATTAAATTTACAATGTGTAATGTGCAAACCGACTCGGCTGGGCGCTGTGCTATCATGGTTGTGAAACTATATATGCTTTCAGTAATTTTAGCCTGCGTCTGTGCACCTAACTTGGATGATCCTTTTTCAATACATTTTTCTCCCATCTACCGAATATGGCATCACATAAACTCATAATTGGTGATGATACAAATTGCGTTCTTTCATCATTCGATAGGAGACCTTTGGGGAAGACATCCTTGTCTAAATCCAATCTCTGCCCAATCCATCTCTTTCTTGAATCCTACGTATGGCATTTGTGGCGTTTTCGTAACCCTATATCGAGAGCATACTCCTTTTTTCCCCAGTCCACAAAACATACTCACACATTGATTATTTTCTTTTAGATAAGAGACTTTTGAATTCAATAAAAGATTGTGGCTACAGGGCCGTAGTTATTTCTGACCATGGGCTTTTGAGTCTGAGAATGCTTAACCCCACCTCACGGTCCATATTTTGTCCATGCCGATTAAATTCTCTTACTCTCTTAGAATTTGTTAGTTTCATATCATTTGAAATTAAATTTTACCTTGATGTTGATCAAACTCCAGGAATGTCATTCTGCACCATCTGGGAATCATTAAAGGCATATTTAAGGAGTCAAATTATTTCATATTGTGCTAATAAGAACAAGGTAAATAACGAGCATCTTAAACTACTGACTGATGAGATCTTGGAATTGGATAAGTTATACTGTCATTGTCCTTCAGACGATCTGTTTAAAATACATATATCATTACAAACTGAATTTTATATTTTGTCCACTCAACAGAAATCAACCTGATCTCTAAAGTCAGACATGTCTACTATGAACATGGTGAAAGGGCTGGATGAGTGCTTGCGCATCAGTTACGTCAAAGATCAGTTGCTCAGACAATTCCAGTGATAATGGATGAATTGGGCACTACACATACAGATAGCAAAGAAATTTACTTGTGTTTTGATACATTTTATCAGTCACTATACACCTCCAATGCATCTTCTCAACTGCCTAAATTAGAAGACTTTTTTTAATCCTAGAATATCCCCTCTTTAAATTCTGAATTGGTCGATGTATTGGAAAAAGATATTTCAGTTATTGAGATCAGATTAGCGATTAGGGATATGCAGAGCAAAAACTATGTGGGCCCAGATGGTTTCTTTACCGAATACTTTAAAAATGTTTTCAGACCAACTCTGCCCTTTGTTGTTACAGGTATTTGAGGAATCTTTTCTTTAAAATCCCTACCTGTTTCTATGCACCAAGCAGTTATTACTTTGTTACTTAAAAGGGATCAAAACCCTCCTGATTGTGGCTTGAACACTGATGCAAAAATTCTTGCAAAGCTCTTAGCACGCCAGCTGGAGAGGGTGGTTCCAACAAATGAGTAACCCCATGAGCATATGCTGAATCAGTAAAAATATTAACACATTTTCCTATTGCTAACTTGCAAGCTTCTGTTAAAGCTTTTAGTTCTGCTAGTTGGGCAGAACAAGGTTGAGGACAATGTTTTTCTACTTCAAAGCTGTTTTCACCAACCTTTCTAATTATTGCATAGCCTGCATGATTCTCCAAATGATCTCTGAAACAAGACCCATCAACAAAATAAGTCAAATCTGCTTCCGCAGACTCTAAGTCAGGCCGCAGCCTTGAAAAAGTTCACACTATCATGCGGTTTTCCCTCAAATTGAAATAGCAATAATCTCTTGAGAGTCACATCTGGATATGTAAGCAGAAATGAATACTGCAATCTTATTGCTTGTGTTAACACAAATCTGCTACTTTCAATTAGCTCAATAATCTTATGATTAGAATACATGATTACTGGGCACCCCGTTGTTAACACAGAAGCTTTTTCATAACTTTTCATAACTTTCATAGATTTTTCATAATGTACTGCTGCTAAACTCTAATAGCATGGTGGCCATCCCTGGGCCACTCTATGTAATGTATTGCTTTAGTTCCGTGCGCCACAAGTCCTCATGGCATTGTGCTACTGTCGGGGAACACACAGTTGTGCTCATAAGTTTACATACCCTGGCAGAATTTATGATTTCTTAACCATTTTTCAGAGAATATGAATGATAACACAAAAACTTTTCTTTCACTCGTGGTTAGTGGTTGGCTGAAGCGTTTTATTGTCAAACAACTGTGTTTACTCTTTTTAAATCATAATCACAACACAAATTACCCAAATTACCCTGATCAAAAGTTTACATACCCTGGTGATTTGGCCTGCTAACATGCACACAACTTGACACAAACGGGTTTGAATGGCTATTAAAGGTAACCATCTTCACCTGTGATCTTTTTGCCTGTAATTAGTGGGTGTGTACAAAAGGTCAATGAGTTTCTGGACTCCTGACAGACCCTTGCATCTTTCATCCAGTGCCGACGTTTTTTTGGATTCTAAGTCATGTGGAAAGCAAAAGAATTGTCAAAGGATCTGCAGGAAAAGGTAGTTGAACTCTATAAAACAGAACTCTATAAAAATAAAAGGGATATAAGAAAATATCAAAGGAATTGAGAATGCCAATCAGCAGTGTTCAAACTCTAATTAAGAAGTGGACAATTAGGGGTTTTGTTGAAACCAAACCACGGTCAGGTAGACCAACTAAAATTTCAGCCACAACTGCCAGAAAAGTTTGGGATGCAAAGAAAAACCCACAAATAACTTCAGTTGAAATACAGGAGTCTGCAAACGTGGTGTGGCTGTTTCAAGATGCACAATAAGGAGGCACTCGAAGACAGATGGGCTGTATGGTCGAGTTGCCAGAAGAAGGCCATTACTACGCAAATGCCACAAAGTATCCCACTTACAATATGCCAAACAGCACAGAGACAAGCCTCAAACCTTCTGGCACAAAGTCATTTGGAGTGATGAGACTAAAATTGAACTTTTCGGCCACAACCATAAACGCTACATTTGGAGTGGAGTCAACAAGGCCTATGATGAAAGGCACACCATTCCTATTGTGAAACACGGTGGTGGATCGCTGATATTTTGGGGATGTGTGAGTTACAAAGGCACAGGAAATTTGGTCAGAATTGATGGCAAGATTAATGCAGTCAGTTATCAAAAAATACTGGAGGAAAATTTGCACTCCCCAGCCTGGAAGCTGCACATGGGACGTACTTGGATATTCCAACATGACAATGACCCAAAACACAAGGCCAAGTCATCATGTCATTGGCTACAGCAAAATAAAGTGAAGGTGCCCATCTCAGCCTCCTGACCTCAATATCATTGAGCCACTCTGGGGAGACCTCAAACGTGCAGTTCATGCAAGACAGGCCAAGAATTTACAGGAACTGGAGGCTTTTTGCCAGGAAGTATGTGCAGCTTTACCATCTGAGAAGATAAAGAGCCTCCACAACTACCACAAAAGACTTCAAGCTGTCATTGATGCTAACCCTTTTGCGCAGATAGGAAATCCAGCTTCATCTGGAACGATTTGTACTTACATCATTTAAGATTCATTATCTAATGTTTAACATGGAGCACATTTGTCACTGAGGGCTTAAATTGAAGAAGACAAATGGGCCAAGAAATTAATTAATCTCCAGCCCTTTATTTCCTTCATTAAGTCTACATTTCAGAACATCATATACAGAGAAAAATGTCAAACAAGTAAAAAATGCCTAGTATTTTTTTAGTTTTCAGTGAGTCAATGGATGGTGTGTTAAATTGCAGGTCATACACTTCATTTCCTGATTCTACATGTTCATAGGAAGCAAAATCCAAAATTTGAAGCAGATACATAAAAATACACAGGTGCTACAGAGCAATCTATAATAGGTACACATTGGCATTTCAAAGTGTCTCCAAAAGCTCTCCAAAATACAAAAACAAAGTTTTCACCATACAACAGGGTGTGTGTGTGGTATTTGTGTTTTGACATTGTACAAACAAATTTCACTTAATTTCATACTAATATTTACAATTCTTGCAAGTAAACCAATAAGGAGGCCCATTACCTCTCCAAAATATGCTATAAACCTCTCCAATGCCACCTATTGAAACTCAGTCTTTTAGGGGAAATGTATAAGTGTTAGAAAACCGTCTGAAGGAGGACATGGTGCTTGAGCTGGGCGCCTGGTACCATGCCTGGTACCATGCTAAGGTACACTGGTGCTGGTTATGGGGGGTGAAGCTGCAGGTGGGCCTGTAGCTTCCAAAGGGTCACCGGAGGTGAGGGAGTATGGCAAAGGGGCAGATGGTTTATCACTGCATGAACAAAAAGATGGGACAATATATATATTAAATATATTATATATGTATATTAAATATATATTAAAATGTAAAATGGCTAAATGAATAAAATTGAATAAAATTTAAATAAAATTTAAATGGCTAATAAATTGATCACTATACCAACATAACAAGTGCATGTTTGATGTATGAAAATTTTGGAGTTCGGAGAAAATGTGAGGCCAGTCTTCTGAGTTCAGAAATTTATGGCGTTTATTGAACAAGATTCGATCCCCACCGGGCACCTCTGCAGAGAGCCCCGGCCAACGTCAGCATACACCTTTTATAATCTCCAATCTCCTCCAACTCACATGTCCTCCCCCCATGCCATTGTCACCGCCCACACCCTCACATCTGGTTTTAGTTTGGGGCATTCATTACTTGGAGGCCCTCTTAGTACATGATGTGCTGCCCATGGAATTTGCTCCCCCCTAACTTTTACTCAGACATAAAGAAATATTAAGAGAGAATCAAAAAATCCCTTCTAGACCCCCCATCTTGGGGCTACTTAGCCCCAATTAACCCTATGTAGAGCGCCAACACCTGTGCCAGTCTCTTCATCTGATTGGTGATTAAATTCAATCACTTTTAACAAACGACTAATCCAAGTATTTGCACTCTAGTTGGAAATTAGGCCAAACATCTCCTTCCCCACGTAACTAGGAAGGAGTAAAAGACCTCATTTCCTTTATATTAGAATATAATCAAAATACAATGCCATAACATCAGTATTTGAAGAATACAATGATCTACTAAGATTTTGCTACATAGTATAATACAAATTGAGGCATGCATAACATAATAATCTTCAATGTGGATGACAGTTTCATAATAGGTCGATGATCTTCAACCCAGATACTTTGCGCATCATAGAGGGTCGCCTTGTGGGGAGTGGTCAGGCTAGTACTTACACCCACGGTGTGGCTCATCAATCATCTGCTTCACCTCCTGAGGTACTTTCATCTGAGGCATAAGACTCTTCCTCTGAATCATAGTTAATGCTGCAATTGTCTTTATTTTGCGTTAAAGGAGTTTTCTCATGTGGCCATATCAGTACTCCCATTTGCTGAACTGTAGCCCTTAGAACTAAGGATCTTAATATAGGTAACACACAACAAAACAATAACCCCCCCATTAGCAAAGCCATCCCGAGAAATATTCCAAATTTAGCGGACCATCCCCCTATGTTTAGTTCCAGCCAATCCCATTTCTTTTCATCTCTTCCTGCATTAGTTGAAACTTCCACTCTTAGCTGCTTTATTTTTTGCATAGCTTTTGTAAAAGCCCCGTCTGGGTTGGTATTGTTTGGAATAAACGTGCAGCACTGATCTCCAAATAACACGCATACCCCGCCTTTATCTGCCAGTAGCCATTCGAGAGCCTGTCTATTCTGCCAGGTCATTTTACTGGTCGCTGCTAATTGTTCTCCTAGTGCAGTCAAGGCATCATCAGTGTAATTGATAAATCTTTGTTGGTTATAGTATACATAGTTAATCCACTCAAGATTTTTATTAGCAGTAATCATGATGAATAATGATTCAAACCCAGCCCCAATTTCACTTCTATCCTTGAATTTATTAGGAATGCCCCTAGGTTGACCTATTCCATCTATGTATACTTTGGGGTCGGGTTTGTAAGCTCTCTTTTTCCGTTCTGATACTTTATCTAACAGTATAATACCTACTTCTTGACGTAATTTCACTCTAGTACAGTTTCCTTTCCATCCTATCGGTAAATGGGTTAGTAGGTGCTCTTTGCCACAAACCCAATAATAATCAGCTAGTATTAAGGTCTGATCTTTAAATATTTCGATTAAGGGAGGAGCTATGGTCTGGTTTTCACAGGGTTCTAAATTGATTTGAGTCCCTAAATTGGTTTACCGTTCCTTCTGATCTATAGAAACATTCATATTCTTGGGTATAGTCAATGTCATACCATTTGGGAAGTTCCACTTTCTC
>JBBIGA010082926.1:0-11576 GCA_037576975.1 Alestes dentex | reverse complement strand
AGAGAGAGAGAGAGAGAGAGAGAGAGAGAGAGAGAGAGAGAGAGAGAGAGAGAGAGAGAGTGATAGAGAGACAGAGAGAGAGGTGGAGAGAAAGAGAGAGAGAGAGATAAAGACAGAGCGATTGAGAGACAGAGAGAGAGAGGTAAATATATAGAGAGAAGAGGGAGAATAGAGAGAGAGAGACACAGGGAGAGAGAGAGAGACGGAGAGAGGTATAGAGAGGATCTGATGGATGTGTCACTGCTGGTTCCCCGATGTTCTGCAGCAGGTTTGAATAGTGGATGAAGCTCCGGTTCTGCTGGTCTCTGGTTTTATTCCTGTCTCTCAGTTTTAATGCAGCACCGTGTCTTTATTTACAGAATATGTGGACGGTGTATAAACTCACCGCATGATGATCCTCTGCTGATGTTCCTTCATCTCTTATTTATTGATTTACTGATGTGACAGTTAGAGAACTGTTTGCCCCATACTGGGCTTATCCATTAAAACATAAAGGACCTACTGGTTTAAATTCACATCTCTCACATTCAGATTATCTCAGAGGGGTTGAAGATCTTAAATTTTAATTTGCTGTATTTTTTAAAGACAATCTGGCCTTGCAAACAAAACAGATAACTTTTTTTTTCTGCATAAAGTGATGATGCAGTCTCTCTACACAGAAATGTGGTGTATATGTGTTTATTTATACCGAAGTGTCATCACATTAAACCACCTGATTATTATGCTTGACCCCCCTCATGCTCCCAAAACTATTTCTTGACGGACTCCTTTGTTGTTAACAGTCAGAGTTGAGAAAACGCCCCTCCCTTGTTAACACCCTCAGTGGTGACCTTATTATTCTCTGTCATTTTAGCAGCCTCTGTTTTCTTCAGGTCCTCCTGATCTTCCACTGTGAGTGCATCATCCACGCTTTGAAGCTTATCAAAGTTTTTCTGGAATCCCTGAAGATCTTCCTCCAGTCCTGCTTTGTTTATGTGCTCAGTCTGCAGGTTAAATATGTATAGTGATTATGGACGGCCCTGACTGACCCCTTTCCACTGTGGAACCACTGTGGAACCATTTTCTGTCACGACTTGATTAGTGTAGAACCGTGAACAGTCACCCGGCCTGGTCCTGGAGCTCCACCTTCCTGAGAAGTCCAGGCCACAGTTGGCAACACTCTGGACAATGAGCTTTTCAGAGGCCACTGATTGGCTGAAGCGTTAAATAATTATTTATATAACGTGCAATTCTTCAAATCCCGTTAACGCAATTTGCTATTTTTGCACAGTTATTAATTCCTGTCCACGTTAATCTCTTTAATAACTCTTCTGCTGGAATTCAGTCTCTGTTATAAACTGTTTTCACACTAGAGCTGCTTCTGCTCCTCTTACTGAACTGGATGTTCTTTCTCCGGTAAATTATTGTTCTGTTACTCTTTTGTTGTTTTGCTTCTTTTTACTCCTGAACTTGTGTGGTCTTGTGGTGTTTCTGTTTTTGTTCTTTTCGTGCTACACCATGAACCTGGAGGGACATTGTGGACCTGGATGAACATTGTTGTCCTGGAGGAACGTTGTGGTGCTGGAGTAACATTGTGGTCCAGGAGAAAGGTTGTTGTCCTGGAGGAACATTGTGGTCCTGAAGGAATGTTGTGGTCCTGGAGAAAGGTTGTTGTCCTGGAGGAATGTTGTGGTCCTGGAGGAACATTGTTGTCCTGGAGGAACATTGTGGTCCTGAAGAACCATTGTGGTCCTGGAGGAGTGTTGTTGTCCTGGAGGAATATTTTTGTCCTGGAGGAATGTTGTGGTCCTGGAGGAACATTGTTGTCCTGGAGGAACGTTATGGTCCTGGAGGAATGTTGTGGTCCTGAAGGAACATTGTTGTCCTGGAGGAATGTTGTGGTCCTGAAGGAACATTGTTGTCCTGGAGGAATGTTGTGGTCCTGGAGGAACATGGTGATCCTGAAGGAATGTTGTTGTCCTGGAGGAACGCTGTGGTCCTGAAGAACCATTGTGGTCCTGGAGGAATGTTGTGGTCCTGAAGAACCATTGTGGTCCTAGAGGAGTGTTGTTGTCCTGGAGGAATATTTTTGTCCTGGAGGAAATGTTGTGGTCCTGGAGGAACATTGTTGTCTTGGAGGAATGTTGTGGTCCTGAAGGAACATTGTTGTCCTGGAGGAATGTTGTGGTCCTGAAGGTACATTGTTGTCCTGGAGGAATGTTGTGGTCCTGAAGGAATATTGTTGTCCTGGAGGAATGTTGTGGTCCTGAAGGAATATTGTTGTCCTGGAGGAATGTTGCTGTCCTGGTCGAATATTGTTTCATTTCACTGTGTGCTGTGTGGTTGAAATGACAACAAAAACCTACTTGACTTGATGTGACTTGAAGTAAGGTGCAGGGCAGCATGGTAAATGTAGGTCGGACCTAAACACAGCAGTACAGTGGATCTGCAGGAGGAAGGTTGTCAACCACAGCAGCAGAGGTTCCATATCAGAACCATGCAATGTTCTGCTCTGCCTGTTTTCCTGAGGTTCTATAGGTTTGTGTGGTTGACACAGTTGAAGGGTTCGGATTGATCCTGAGTAGTTTTACTCCCGTGTGATATTAGGGACGTCTCTCTGGTCTTCGGTCCTTGGTGTAAAATGTTTCCGTGTGTTATCAGTTCCTTTCTTTCTGAGTCGTGATCTCAGGGTCTGTCTGACATTCCTGCACTGGTGGCTCTTCTGTGTGTCCGATTTCAAAAAAGTGCTTTACACCCCTACCTTTCCTCTGTTCATCTTTCATACCTTTATCTTCCCCATTATTCTCTCTCTCTCTCTCTGTCCAATAGTTTCTCTCACAAAGTCATTTCTGGTGAGTTTCTTTTCTCTCTCTCTCTCTCTCTCTCTCTCTCTCTCTCTTTCTCTCTCTCTCTATTTCTCAACTCTCCCTTTGTATTCTCCCTTTACCTTTCTCAGTTCTCACTTTCTCTCTCTCTCTGTCATGTATATCTCATTCTTATTCCCTCTTCCCTTCTTTCTCTTTCTCCCACATTTCCCTCTCTCTTCTTAAAAAACTTCCTTTGATTATCTCACCTTGTTCTTTTTGTTTGTGTTTGTTTGTTTGTTTGTTTGTTTGTATGTATGTGTGTGTGTGTGTGTGTGTGTGTGTGTGTGTGTGTGTGTGTGGAACCACTGCTCTGGAACAACAACTATGGAACCACCAGCCTGGAACCAAGACTGTGGAACCTCTGCTCTGGAACCACGACTCTGGAACCACGACTCTGGAACCACGATTCTGGAACCACGACTCTGGAACCACGACTCTGGAATCACCAGCCTGGAACCACGACTCTGACGCCGCTGCTCTGCAGACGTGTCCTGTGTTAAAAACTGAGTGACTGACATGAATACACGAATGAAATACAACACAAATTTACAACCTCTCCCATTTCCAGGTCATATCTTTTAAAAAGCTGCATTGCTGAAGGGTTAAACTCACAAAGAGAAATTAATAGTTTGCGGTTGATGTTTATTTCTTTTCACTTCAAAAATGAACAAAATGCATAATTTGTCCGAGGTGCCCGACTGTTTGCATACACCTGTAATTACTGTTGCGCTCAAAGCTAATTTATCTGTGGAGCCCTTTTCACTGCAGCCCAAGCCGCAGGTGAGGGGCCAGAAAAAAAATATTAATAAATCCATTCATTAATTAAAATGTCGCGTTCAGTTCTCCCTACTCAGGTCCCCATGAGAATTTTTTCTTCACTGCTCTACCACTCATAAAATAATGAAAAAGTTTGTACGCTATGGTAAGTGTACAGGGGAGGGCAAAGGTGTTAAAGTAAAGAATTTTGAAAAGAGGTGATTTCAGAACATTTCTATCATTCCATTCATCATGAAAACTGTGGACAGTGTGAAGGGCAGCTGCTAAATTGAAAAATGATAACTGTACACTGTGCCGGATTAATATAACTGTGATTTCACTCATCGATGACTGATTAACTGATTACTGACTGACTGACTGACTGACTGATTAACTGACTGATTAATTGAATGATTACTGACAGATTGATTAACTGACTGATTACTAACTGACTGATTCACTGACTGGTTCACTGACTGACTGATTCACTCACTGACTGACTGACTGACTGATTACTGACTGATTACATATTGACTGATTCACTGACTGATTAACTGACTGAGTCACAGATGCACTGACTGATTAACTGACTGGCTGATCACTGACTGACTGATTAACTGGCTGATTAGCTGGCTGATTACTGACTGACTGACTGACTGATGGATTAATTGACTGATTACTGACTGATTGACTGGTTACTGACTGACTGACTGATTGACTGATTACTGACTGATTAACTGACTGATTACTGATGGATTAATTGATTGATTGACTGACTGACTGACTGATTAACTGACTGACTGACTGACTGACTGATTAACTGACTGATTAACTGACTGACTGACTGACTGACTTATTAACTGACTGAGTGACAGATGCACTGACTGATTAACTGACTGACTGACTGATTAACTGACTGATTAGCTGGCTGATTACTGACTGATTGACTGACTGACTGACTGACGGATTAACTGGCTGATTACTGACTGACTGACTGGTTACTGACTGACTGACTGATTGACTGATTACTGACTGATTAACTGACTGATTACTGATGGATTAACTGATTGATTGACTGATTGACTGACTGACTGATTAACTGACTGACTGACTGATTAACTGACTGATTGACTGACTGACTGATTAACTGACTGACTGACTGATTAACTGACTGATTAACTGACTGACTGACTGACTGACTGATTAACTGACTGACTGACTGATTCACTCACTGACTGACTGATTACTGACTGATTACATATTGACTGATTCACTGACTGATTAACTGACTGAGTGACAGATGCACTGACTGATTAACTGACTGGCTGATCACTGACTGACTGACTGATTAGCTGGCTGATTACTGACTGACTGACTGACTGACTGACTGACTGATGGATTAACTGACTGGTTACTGACTGACTGACTGATTGACTGATTACTGACTGATTAACTGACTGATTACTGACGGATTAACTGATTGATTGACTGACTGACTGACTGACTGATTAACTGACTGACTGACTGATTAACTGACTGACTGACTGACTGATTAACTGACTGAGTGACAGATGCACTGACTGATTAACTGACTGACTGACTGACTGACTGACAGATTAACTGGCTGATTACTGACTGACTGACTGACTGGTTACTGACTGACTGACTGACTGACTGATTAACTGACTGACTGACTGATTAACTGACTGACTGACTGATTAACTGACTGACTGATTTACTAACTGATTAACTGATTAACAGACTGATTAACTGACTGACTGACTGATTAACTGACTGACTGACAGACTGACTGATTGACTGACTGACTGACTATCTGATTACTGACTGACTGATTAACTGACTGACTGATTAGTTACCTTACTGATTAACTATCCATCTATCAATCAATCTATCTGTCAAACAGACCCTAAACTGATTATTCCATTGTTAGTCCTACTAATTCAGTAACTACACTTAAAAACTGCTGAAGTTTGGTTTAGTTAGATCATATGTTTACATATAAAATAAAAGCAACAACAAGAATCAGTGTGTTTGCAGAGAGAACTGAACAGCACAAACAGCTACATTTTTGTGACAGCCCTAAAGGTTTATTAAAAGGGCATTTTCTCCGAAAGTAAATGACCCCTCATCTCAGTCTCCCTTTACATTTGTCCGCAGCTGTTGATGAAAGGGTCACCACCTGATTTCAGTCCAGGAATAATAAACACAAAGACTCAATTACATCCTTCCCCGCAGCAGAAACAGTTTAGAATGTGTTAAAATGATGTTGACGGTCCAAAACTCAGTAAACACAACACAGTAACCAAACACAAGCACATCACAAGATTGTAAATACAACTAGATAATCAAAACAAACACATCAAAAGACTGTAAACACAACACAGTAAACAAAACAAGCACTTCAAAAGATTGTAAATACAACTAAATAAGCAAAACAAACACATCAAAAGAGTGTAAATTCAACAGAATCATTGAAACAAAAATATCAAAAGACTGTAAACACAGCACAATAACCAAAGAAATACATTTAGAACATAATTAGGGAGTCAATATTGCAAGTTTACTCTAGAAATGTAATGGAATTAAACTCTTTGTTCTGTGACCAGAGTCAACCCAGCACAGCGACAGAAATTCAAAGACAAAATTATTCAGAAGATGGGACCTCTGTTTCTTCAGCGCCGCCTCAAGCCCAGAGTCTCTGAGAGCGGCGAGTGTCTCCCTCAGTGATGTGTGAGCTGTCAAACACATCACTCTTCTGGAACACACTCCGCACGGTGGCCATCCTGTTCAGACGCCGCGAGCTCAGGCGGAGCTGATGAAACTCCCTCACAGAGCCGAGAAACTCAAACCCTTCCATTCTCCTCAGCCAATCAGAGAAAAGCGCCGTTTCCGATCAATAGTGAGACCAAGGTTCTCTGTTCCCTGGAGATGGACCTCATCTCACCTCACCAAGAAGGAAGATCCCACAGATTCAACACGTGAGAAAACATCGCCACAGTGCGAACCAACCACGCATCCAAACCAAAAATCATTTAGGTTAAATTATAAACACATCACATATGTTACCAAAACAACTAAAAAATTACTTCCAATAGATATCGAAACACCCATCAGCCATAACGTTAAAACCACCTTCCCAAAGTTGAGGCAAAACAGCTCTGACCCGTTGAGATCTGGACTAATTTGGTCTGCAGTGTTTAGGTGTTAAAGGAACATCCACATGCATGTAGGACCCGAGGTGCTCCAACAGAACATCATCCAGAGCATCACACACTCACACACACACGCCTGGCTGTCACTCCATCACTCCATGTTCCAGTTCCCCCCTGTAGATCTTTCAGTGGAGGACAGGGGTCAGCATGGGTTCTCTGACCGGTCTGCAGCTACGCAGCCTCATACCCAGCAGGGGGCGCTGCACTGTGTGTTCTGACCCCTTTCTATCAAAGCAGCAGGAACTTCTTCAGCAGTTTGTTCTCCAGCACATCTTCTGTGGATCAGAACCAGACGGGCTGGTCTTCACTCCCCACCAACATCAGAGAACCTCGGGGGTCCAGGACCCTGTCGCCAGTTCTCCAGTTTTGGTAGGTTCTGACCACTGAACACTAGGAACCCACTTACAAGACCTGCCGTGTTGGAGATGTTCAGATGGTTCTTCTTAAAGTGTCTCAGATCCTTTTACCTTTTCTTTTCTCATTCCAACATGGCTGTTCACTCACTGACTGAACCCCCCCCCCCAACCCCCCAAACCCCCCACCCCCAACAGGATTCACTTCATTTGCAGTGCCTTTAATGTTGGAGCTGATTGGTGCAGTTTCAATAAAAGCAGTATTCTACTGAATAAAAGAATAAAAATGACAGAATTCTTTGTTCCCAGAATCATTAGAGCGTCTCTGATGTACGAGAAGGGCAGGAGGCTCCTCCCCTGGTGTGTTTGGGGGTTAATGTGTGGTGTGATGTGTGATGAGGGGCGGTGAGGGTAATTAAGCGAGGTTGTAGTGAGGCACACTAATGAAGTTTCAGAGCTTGGCGTGTCCTTGCGTCTCGTTAATGAGCCTCACACGCAATTAGTGGATTCCCAGACAGAGCTCTGCACCTTGCAGTGAGCTTCTTTTTACTGAGGAGAAACTGAAGGACCTGCTCCAGAACCTCTCTCTCAGCTCTGAAGGACGTCTGGTACCAGTCCAACACTGTAAACCAAAAAACAGAACCTGAGTGCACAACTCACTAAATGAAACATCATCTCCAGCCTTGGTCCAACACCTGGCCCTACTAATGAAGACCTTCTGAACATCAGGAGAAGATCTCCAACAGGAGAACATATTAATTAAATGTATGTTATTGTTTTAATCATCAAAACAAACACTAAAAGGTTAGAACAGTACATTGTGGTCTTGGAGGAACATTGTGGTCCTGGAGGAACATTGTCGTCCTGTAGGAATGTTGTGGACCTGGAGGAACATTGTGGTGCAGTAGGAACGTTGTGGACCTGGAGGAACGTTGTGGTCCTGGAAGAACATTGTGGTCCTGGAAGACCGTTGTGGTCCTGGAGGAACACGGTGGTCCTGGAGGAACATTGTGGCCCTGAAGGAACGTTTTGGTCCTGGAGGAACATTGTGGTCCTGAAGGAACATTGTGGTCCTGGAAGAACATTGTGGTCCTTGGGGAACATTGTGATCCTGTAGGAACATTGTAGTCCTGAAGGAACATGGTGGTCCTGGAGGAACATTGTGATCCTGTAGGAACATTGTGGTCCTGGAGGAACATGGTGGTCCTGGAGGAACATGGTGGTCCTGGAGGAACATTGTGGCCCTGAAGTAACATTGTGGTCCTGGAGGAACATGGTGGTCCTGGAGGAACATGGTGGTCCTGGAGGAACATGGTGGTCCTGAAGGAACATTGTAGTCCTGAAAGAACATTGTGGTCCTGAAGGAACATTGTGGTACTGGAATGCTGTTTCAGTCCAATATTCAGACGAGGCTAAAATCACTGAGAAACGCTGATATGAATTACATCACCCCCCCCCCCCACCACCACCACCATCCTGAACACTGCTTTAAACTGGAGAAGAAAATAAACAGCTCATAAAAAGACACAATCTCTCTATTATACTCAGTTTAATCCTTTCTGATTGAGATTAATCCGCCTGGGTGTGTTTCGGCCTCGTTATGAACTGAAGAACCAAGTTTGTTATTTTAATTTAAGCTCTCTCTGAGGGTCTGTTGACGGGACACTTCTAATGAACATGGAAAGTCGTTAGAGCCTGAGTGGCTGTCGTTCTGTTTAATGGCTCGGAGACGAGGCCTGAGGGCCAGTCGGGTCGGCGCTGAGGCGGTGAGGCGGTTTTCCAGATGGCGCCACGTTTACAGCGCAGGAAACACGACACAGACGGGTCACTGAAGTATAAACACCTTTTAATAAAATTAAAAAACCTTTTAAACACCTTTTAATAAAATTAATGTTCATCAGTGCCAGGATCACGCTCTGGATTTCAGGGTCGCTTCGACACATGCATGAATTTCTGTACACACACACACACACACACACACACACATCACATCACAGTGTGCATACAGAACATTAGAACTTACAAATAACATTACTACAGTAACTAGTGATTTTTGCATTATGTGTTTAATCTCCTCATGGAAGCCCAGTTTAACACCGTAGTTCATCAAATACCTCAGATACCTTCAACTCGAACAGTCCTTCATTAAATTTAATTAAATCAGGAGCTGCTGATGGAGTTTCACAAACCAAACAACGGCTGGAGGAACCAAGGAGGAATCTGGAACCGAACCTGTGTTCTCCTCACCAGCTCACACAGTATCAAGTACAAGTCTTGATACTTTTTTACTGCTTCCTTGTTTACTGTCAACTTTGCCGTCTTGACTTTCATGTGCTGAGAAAAATATGACTTTAACCAACGTGCCTAAGACTTGCAGAGAACTGTTTATATAAATACACACACAGCCCTGGAAAAAAATAAGAGAGCACTGCAAAAATGTTCAGTTTCTCAGGTTTTATCTTTTATAGCTGCAAGTATTGAACTGAACAACTTTGCCTTAGTTTTTAAGAACTGCTGACAATATTTCTACTCATTTCCAAATAAAACTATTGTTCTTTAAAGGGGACATATTATGCAAAAGTCATTTTAGTTATAACAGGTCTATGGGCTACAAAACATGTTCATGAAGTTCTTTGAACAAAATCACTCTCATATAAAGAGACTCACCAGCTCTATTCTTCACAGTTTCAGGCCCTTTCAAAACGAGCCGTTTGGACGGAGGGCCCATTGTGACGTCCCACTGGGCCAATTTGCATAGAACCGCCCCTCATCTGTCGAGACCCCACCCACTAGATTAGTTGAAGATCTGCCATTTTGTCTGCTGGTTTTACGAGCACGGATAAGACAAGCGCTATGGCTACAGGCAAAGTCAAGTCACTTGTGCTGCAAAGAACAGCACAAATCCCGACACTTTCTCCCAGACAAAGAAAACCGATGGACTGCGAGGCTCCATTTCATTTTCAATGGCCATGTCCCAGCAACAGTCGGTTTCGTTCCACCTTAAGTATTTATGGTAGAACGGAAAATTCGCAAAAGGAGCTGTGAATAAGGAGCTAATTTCAGCGTTGTGGGATCTGAACCTACTGTCCGTGACAAGTCAGAAGATGAGGGAGATGTAAGTACTTTCAAATTATGACTTTTGTGTTTCTATCGCAGTTAAGTATGAACTAGATTGTTTGTTTCGTTTCGTAAGCATGAGATGGGTGGGGTGTGGCCAGCAACAGCTTATTTGCATAAAAGGGACAGAGCCCCGAAACGGCTCATTCTGAAAGGGCCTGAAATTGTCAAGAATAGAGCTGGTGAGACTCTTTATGCGAGAGTGATTTTGTGCACAGAACTTCATGAACATGTTTTGTAGCCCATAGACCTGTTATAACTTGTTTTTAAACAAAGTGAGTTTTGCACAATATGTCCTCTTTAAAGCATCGTTTTAAAGGAAACAACAAAACATCAAAATAAGAGAAATGATGCAGCGTTTACAGAACTTGAATAATTCAAAGAAAACAAATCTCTCGTTCACTCTTAAACAAAATGGTCTCACACTGATTTAAAAAAATAAATTCCAGAGGTCTCTTGTTTTTTCCTGGAGCCGCATACACACACATATCACTGTCCAGATCCAGTCTTTTTCTTTCTTTATGACATGGGTGGTTTTTCTATGTATCTCATGACCTGCAGGAAGAAACCTGGACATGCAGAACAGCGTCTTTCCATGTTATTCACTCTGAATGCGAGGATTGTCCCACTCGTGACACTTTGGGCCGCTCGTGATGCTGAAATCCGAAACGTGTCCCTGTGACCTCCGTCTTTGCGGTCGGACTGGAATTCATGCAACTTTCATACCAGTCCAGCTCAGTCTTCATCCCTCAGGACGCAGTCGTCCAAGCGCCTGTTACCATGGTTGCACTTCACACCTTTCGTTTTGGAGGACAAGTGAGACGAGTGTACCGGCATGTTCCTGCAGGAGAACCGGATCACTCTTTAAAACAATGTGTCCATCTGAGCATTTAGTGATGCAAATGAGACGTAATGTCCAGAAACAGGCATACATTTGCATATTAAAAAGGTTCAGCCTTAGAAAGACATTAAAATGATTATAACATTCAGCCTAGAGAGGATTTTAACGCATGACTGACTGTTTAATTGTCTAATGAACAAAACTCTGTTCACTGTTATTATAAAATATTGCTCAGCTCATTAGATGGTAACTCCAGCCCTGAGTGATATAATAGGAACTAAAACCCTTCAGAACGTGGTCCAGGAGAGGAAGGAGCTCCTTCATCTCGGCTCCTGGTGGGATCCGCATTCAAGCATTTAACTGAAGTCCTGAACCAGTGAAGAACCAGGAGCAGATGATTCCAGATGATCAGGCGGTGATCAGTATACTG